>PVJL010005550.1:0-106605 GCA_004026885.1 Lyroderma lyra
GGGGAGAAAGGGGAGGGGGTGGGAGAGGAGGGGGGGAGCTAAATATAAGGTGATGGAAAGAGAAGTCACATTAGGTGGTGAACTTATTATACATCAAGTTGACAATGCACTGTAGAATTGTATGCCTGAAACCTATGTAATCCTTGCTAACAGATGTCACCCCAATAAGTCTAACAATAAAAATGAATTTAAAAAAAAAAGAATAAGTGTTCAACAAAGCTGAAAGGAACAAAGAAACAAAAACTCATGGGCACAGTCAATAGTTCAGTGGTTAGTGGTTATCTGAGAGTATGGGGGATGGCAGCAGGAAGGAAGGGACAGGGTCTCAAACATATGGCGATGGAAGGAGAACTGACTCTGGGTGATGAACACATAGCACGACACACACACGATGCACTGTAGAATTGTACACCTGGAACCTACGTCATTTTTACTAACCCATGTCACCCCAATAAATTTAACAAAAATATTTTTTTTAAAGAGTAAGTGCTCAAGTATTAAAACAGCTGATTTCCAATAAGATCCACAATAACACTCCCACACAGAACCTTGTTTTGTTTGTTAATAAAGAAGGAAAAACAGACAAGCAGTCACTTTAATTACTGGAGGAAGAAAGCAGAATTTAGCGAATAGATCCTCAGTATAACCGAGTCAGGGGAAAGTTCACACTTTAGGTCCAAAGTGATTTTGCTCTAATTTAAGTAAGAGAATAGTATAACAACTTCACATCACACCTACAACTAATGCTCTTCCACTTTAAAAACTATTTAAAATAGTAAAATACATATAAGAGGTATATGTATTAAAAAGGAAAAATAAAAATTATTTGGAAAAGTTGTGATAACCCATTTTAAAAACCCAGAAGCCACCTGGGAAACTATGGTCACAATATCAAAACTCTGGAAATGACTAGATGCAAATTATACAAAAATTAATTCTCTACATAATACTATTAAATATATAATATATTTCATAAACTTTCCTTTCACTGTAGAAAGAAAAAAAAAATGTGGAAAACCACACAAAAATCTGTGATTCAGTTGAGATTGAGCTGGCAAAAGTCAAATATTCAAGAAAAATTACTCCCCAAATTCCTTAAAAATTAAAGAAATTTTTTAAAAATAATATGTCCATGAAAGCATAGGAAGAAGACAGCATAAGAGTGGACAGATCAGAGAACCAGAAAGTAAACAGAGTGGACTCTTAACCAAGAAATGCGAGCAGGAAAAGAAAATGGCACCTAGATGTAGGCTGACCAGAGGTACCACTTTAAATGAGACAGAATACAATGGTACTGTCCCTTTGAAACAGAAGGCCTGGTCAGCCTACCCAGAGAGACCTGCAGTGTCCTGGCTACTAGGACATAAGCAGGTGCAGGGAAGGCCAGCCTCACGGGGCCCAGGGTCAAGGGGCAGAAGATGCCCATAAGTCACTGCCAGGGACACCTAAGGTATAAATTTGGGTCACTCTGAGGAGGCTGATCTACAAGAACAGTAACGTTAGGCCTCAGACCGAAAGCCAAGGACAGCCCTGAAGATAGAGAATGACTTGCCATAAGCCCAGCGGTTCAAATCCACTTAAGTGGAGGTCACCAGGTGAGGTTAGTATGCATTGTTTTGTCCCTGACCCCTTTCCTTCTTCCGGCATGAGAACTGGACACAATGGGCGGAGCTCTGGCAACCATCTCGTGTTCAGGAGGATGAGGGTCACATCCTGAGACGGGTGGAGTAGAAAGCGACTGGGAGTCCAGATCCCCCCTGACTCTGTGGGGCTACCATACGAGGCCCGGAAAGCCAACTCTGGCTTCTTTTACATAAAAGAAAAATAAACCTGCAGCCTAATTAAGCCCCAGCGTTTCAGGTCTCTAGAACCTGGAAGAAATAGTTTCTAACTCAAGGAACATACTCTTTAGCTTTGAAATATGTAAAGCAAAATCTGCTAGAGGAAAAAAAAAAAAAGACAAATTGACAAGTCAACAATGTGTCGAGATTTTAATACAACTGCCTCCAAAATCAACTGGTGTTAAATATTACCATTAAAGACAGAGATGGTCAGTCTGGATTAAAAACCAAGGCCCAACTTCATGCTGTTGAAGATGAAATTGAAGCCTTTAAAATGCAGACAGACAGAAAATAACAAGGTGGAAAAGATACGTCATGCAAACGCTGAATACAAGAATCGGCCAAATAGACAGGAATATTACAGAGCAACGAGAATCATTTCTTACTGATAAAGTGGACAATTCATGAAGACATAATTCTAAATGTGACACAGCTAATGACAGAGCTTCAAAATGCATGCAGCAATAATGGACAGAACTAAATGGGAAAAATAAACAAAATTCACAGTTATAGTTGGAGATTATGACATTCTTCTCTCAGTAAATAATAGAGGAAAGTGGACAGCAAATCAGTAAGTGTATAAAAGATCTGAATAATACTAGCTAACAATGCGACCTGACATTTCTAGAACATTCCATAGAATGTACAATCTTTTCACGTACTCATGGAATAGTCATTAAGATAGAGCCTTATCCCAGACCAAAAACAACTGATGCATTAAGCAAAAATGAGACATAATGTTAAGGGTTTAACACAATTGACAAATTAGATGCACACAGGACACACTGCAGTACATAGGGACTGTGTGGCTGGGGTAGGCCGTCTCCAAGAGACCCCCAGTGATCCTCCCCACCCAGGATCGCCCTGCGCGTGATCCCCTCCAATTGAGTACAGGCTGGCCTTAGTGATTCCTTTCCAATGAATACATCAGATGGATGTGACAGTGTGTGACTCAGATACTAGGTCCCAAAAGGCTGAATGATGCTGCATTAACTCTCTCTGATCAGTCCTTCTAGAAGAAGCCAGCTGTTGCATGAGCAGGGACACCCAAGAAAAACAAAATTATCTTCCGGGGGGCGGGCCCCTTGTAGTACAGTCCTCCCCCACGAGGTGCGTGTTCTGGAGCCCATCTGCACCAGTGCACCCGCTGGCATGGTTGTGGGAGGCTGCATTTGGCTTCAGTGAATTGTTTTGGAGGCTCTTCACTCTGTTTGCCCATTTCACGGTGGGTGACTTACACAGACAACGTGCGGCCTGACACCCTCCCCACACACCGCGCTGTGTTCAGCAGTTTTTGACCAAAAACTGTATGTCCCCCATGCCCCACCCTCCCTATTCACCCAATCTCACCCAAAGCAACTTTTTAGCATTTCCCCAAATGAAAAAGTCCTCAAAGGGAAATGTCTGGCCAAGGTGGAAGAGGTGAAACAAAAAATGACAGAAGCACTGAAAGGCATCAAAATCGACGAGTTTAAAAACTGTTTCGAACAGTGGCAAAAGCATCTCGACGTATTGCATCAAGCGGAGAGTCCTTTGAAGGTGACTGAAGTGTAAACACGTAAGAATAAATACACGATTTTTTGTCAGTAAATTTCGGGTTTTGGGGGGCGTCCTCCCTCATACGGTGAGGCCCATGGAGAGAGGACCTGAGGCCGCCTGCCGACAGCCATGTGAATAAACCCAGGACACTTCTCCAGCCCCACCAGGTCCTCAGCAGCCTGCAGGCCTATCAGCAGCTTGCTGAAACCGCAGGACCAGATCCTAAGCAGAACCACACAGCTAGACTATTTCTAGCTTCCTGACCCTCAGAAACTGGGAGATAGCAAATGTTCGTTGTTTCAAACTACTAACTTTGGGGGTAATTTGTTCCGTAACAATAGATAACTAATACATAAGCCATTTGAAATTTTTTTTCTCAATCTGAGATTTATACAATCTACTTTGCCTGACCACAAAGCAATCCAATTAGATATTAATGACAAAAATAAGAAGAAGAAATCTCTCTTAGAATTTTAAAGCCTTATAAATAATTCTTGGTTAAAGAGTCAGTCAAACTGAAATTACAAAGTATTTAGAAATGAATAAAAATGAAAGCACTACATATTAAAAACCCGTGGGATGCAACCAAAGACATTAAAGAAAAATTCTAGCTTACAAAATTTAATATTTATTAGAAACCAGGAAAGACTGAAAGGAAATGAACTAAGCACTTGACTTAATAAACTAGATTTTAAAAAAACAAAAAATATACTCCAAAATAGTAAAAAGGAGTTGGTAATCAAAATCAAAATATAAATTAACTAAATGTTTTAAATAATAGGCTTAGTCAATAAAACCAAACATACTCTTTGAGAAGACATTTAATAAAATTTAACACATATTCCCAATGAAACTTTTAATAAACTTGAAATAAGAGGAAGTTTATTTTTTAACTTCATAAAGATTATTTATCAAAAACTTACTACTAACATCATACTTAATGATAAAAACAAGAGAGAAAATCTAATTAAAGCAAGAACAGATAAATATGACCACACTCAGCTCTAACAGTCAACATTGTCCTGGAGGTCCTTGCCAAAGCAATAAGAATAGGACAAAAAAAAGAAAAAGAACAGTATAAATTATTGGGGGGAAAAAAGATAAGGTCTCATAATTAAGACAATATGTTCATCAACTCAGAAAATACTATGGAATTGATTAATATTAGAACTAATTCGAATCTTTAGAACCAAAAGAGGCTTCAGAAGTTGGTCAAATCCACTAGAAAGGGAATTAGAAATTTTCAAGGGGAAAGATTTCTTTCCCAGGAGCAAACCAAATTATCAGACCCCTAGATATAAATTTATCAGGAAATGCATAAGATAAAATGGATAAAACTAGACATTTTTACTAGAGCTGAGATGTTTAGGTCCTCAAAAATTTGTCTACAAATTCGATGCAATTCCAAGAATCTTTTATTAATGTATCAAACTAATACTAATATTCATGTAAAAAATGCCCAAAGATTTTCCAGAAAATAGTTTTTCAAAAACAATGACTAGCAATTTCTTCATCAAATGTATTAATAAGGTTAGAGCAATTTCAACAGCATTAACTCTAGGGCAGCCAGGAACAGGTCAGTAATGGGTCTAAGTGTAGAGATCAGGAGAAGATCCTCATATTAATGAAAATTTCATATCGGACAGACAATTCTGTTAACCATTATTGGAGAAATCAAATATCCATTTGTGAAAAATAAAAATATGCCTACCTCACATTATTCAGCCCCAAGTCCAAATGGATTATAAAAATAGCAGAAGCTACAGACCAGTGGGTCGGTGACCTCGGCAGAGTAAAGAACCACACAAACCCAGAAGCTGTACGTAAAGGAAAAGACTGGCCTGTTTGCTCACGTAGAAATTTAAAACCCCTCACCAACAAAAGAGCATACTATAACAGCAAGATTAAAATATTAGGGGAAGACATGGAAAATAAACAGCAGACAATTAAAATTTATAATGCATTAATACTAAAATGAATACATAAAGCATTGCTCTAAATCAAGAAAGACAAACCACAGAAAAATAAGCAAAGAATATAGCCAAGTCACACAGACATAGAAATATCTAACTAACTTTTAAAATAATCTCATACATACTTCAGTAGTACTAAAGTAAGTGCACACTGCGATGATAAGAAAGCCATTTCTGTCACCCAAATTTGCCACTCTTTTTTTTTCGTGGATATGTGAGTAAGGATGGTCAGATAGATATTCTCAGATAACTCTGGAAAGGATAATTGAGAAAAACATTATACAAGTTCACCCAGTAATTTTCCTTCTAAAAATCCATGACCCTGAAATATTTTTAAATCTCTACAATGGTTTATATTTAAATGATTTCTCAAAATTTTACTGAGCATAATGAGAAATTGGACTGAAAATAGTAAAGGAGTTAACCAAATAGTATAACAACTACTAAAAATTCAAACACACGAGGCCACGTTCATAACATAAAATGAAAAAAGCACAGTATCAAATTACAAAACAATTGCCATAGCAACAGTACAGCAGTGGTGTTAACACGCTGAACTTACTGTGGGCTACGGGCTGTTCTAAGCCCTCTCTGTGGACTAACTTACTTTAATAGTTTACACGGTGACAGTATGACGTAAACGCTACTTGAATGGCCCTAAAGATAACCTGACGCACTGAAGGGTTGGGAGAGTTCTACGCTAAAGGGCAACCTTCGTGGAGATGAAGTAGTTAGGTGGGCATCTGCAGAGACCGTCTGCGCTTCAAGGTTGGTGAATGAAGGTTTCCAAGGTGGGAATGTAATACTGTCATCGCCCCCACCCGCTCAGCACTGTCGACTCGGGGAACTCCAGCACCCTTGTCCATGCTGGAGGGCACAGGAGAAGCTAGCAGAGAAGGAAGATGAAAATTCCACCCGCCTTCCTAGAGGGGGGTGAGGTTTCTTGCCTGGTGACCTGAGGAGTTGTCCACTGCCCACCACGAGCTCACCTGGTCTGCTGGGAGAGAGGAGAATGAGACACGAAAGCCATCTCAAGGCAGAAATGGATGCTTGGTCTTCCCGGGTGGAGGCACAAACACTGACACCTGAGTTCTCACCGCCTAAAACCACAGCAGCCCTTGGATTTCACCATCAGGTTGACCCTAGCTAGAGTAAAACAGTAAAAGGGAGCTATGAAACAGCCCCCCACTTATTTTTTCTCCCTCCTGGTCTCCCAACCGCAATCTCCATTCTTAGGGACCCCCAAAATGCATAGCTCTGCTCTCGCTCTCACCTGCCCAAAATCACTCAAGAAGGAAGCACGGAATTTTGCAACTTGACTATTCCAAGAAATGCCTGCAGAAGACGAGAAAGGCTGACCCTGGGGCAGAAAGTGAACAATGCAGAGACTGTGAAACAACAGTGGGCCTTCAGGCAGCACTGGGGACAGCTGAGAAGGCGCCCTGGCCAGCCCCTGACCCCTCACGCCAACTGCGTCATTGCTGACACTACCGGTCCTGGTGACGAACCAAGCCCTCAGTGAGTAAGCAGCTCTGTCTTTTCACCTCATGAAAAGGTAACCTGATTTCCCTGCTAGTGTGTTTGATCATTAAGGACTCCGGGCGACCCGGTGGAATAATGAGAGGAGGATGAGAACAGAAGCGTGACAGTATGACGGCCAGCAGCAGACCAGCCCCGGGAAACGCGGCTGCGGGAACGGCGGTGATGTAAAACTTCAGGCGCTTTAAAACTGTCCGGCGGCACAGGTCAAAGGCTAGCGCTAAATTTGGGCTTCCAACACGGCAATTTAAAGCTCCTTCAGGGGCAATTTAAAGCACGTATCAGAGTTTCATTAAAGCACTGTGTGTCCTGTGGCTCCTGCTGATTTGTGACTTGGCCAGTTGGACGCTGTGATGTCTGAAACATAACAGACCGTCCAACTCAGGTACCAATCCTGGAGATGAACGGCCGAAGGACACAGAGCTTATTAACTGCAGCCCCCAAACGCCTTTAATTTAGATAGTGAAAGTGGCACTTGACCCCCTGGCAGGAGAGCATTAATGAGTCCGGTACAGAGATGGGAAATGACTGAGTGGATGATTGGCTGGTTTCGAAGCAGCAGGACTCTGCACAGCGAGGATGGGGCCAGGAGAGGGGACGCTGGCGTGACTCTCAGCTCACGTTCTATCATCTCGACTCGCTCCACTGTGCACCTACTGTGTGCTGAGAATGCCGTATCAGAGATGAACTGAACAGACGTGGCCCCATCTGCCCAGGCTTAGTCTAGAGCAGGGGTGTCCAACCTTTGGGCTTCCCTGGGCCACACAGGGGAGCCACACATTACACTACCACTAACAATAGCTGCTGAGCTAAAAACAAAAGAAAACTTCTTCATCCAGTCAGCTAGCAGAGGACACTTTGGTTGTTTCCATGATTTGGCCACTATAAATAGTGCTGCAATGAACATTGGGGTACACGTATCTTTGCAGACTGGGGTTAAGTGAAATCAGCAAGACAGAAAAACCAAGAATTCCATGATTCCATTCATAGGTGGAACATAAAATTGAAAGCAACAAGGAAACAAAACTCATGGACACAGTCAATAATTTAGTAGTGACCTGAGGGTAAGGGGGAGGGTAAGGGAGAAGGGACAGGGACACAAATACATGGTGATGGGAAGAGAACTGACTCTGGGTGATGAATATATAACATGACGCATAGACGATCTATTGTAGAATTGTACACCTGGAACCTATGCGATTTTTACTAATCAATGTCACCCTGATAAATTTAACAACTAAGAAAAAAGCTCCAAAAAAAAAAAGTTGCAAAAAACCTTTAAAATGTTTTAAGCATTTGTGTAGGGCCGCATTCAAAGCCGTCCTGGGCCGCAGGCTGGACGTGCCTGCTCTACAGCAAGCGTGTCCGAGCCACGGGTTGCAGCCTGCAGGCCACATGCGGCCCAGGACAGCTCATTAGCTATCGGTAGTGTTAGTGTACTTTATGGGTGGCCCAAGACAACTCTTCTTCTAACGTGGCCCAGGGAAGCCAGAAGGTCTCACACCTCTGCGGCAGGCCAGAGAAGAAATAACCCAGTCCTTCCAGGCTACCTGGGCACAAGTCCGTCTTAGTACCCCAAATGTACTATCTGTAAACGAATAGACATGGCTGTGTTCTAATAAACTTCTCTGACAGTAGCAGCTGGTGGCTACATCTGACCTGCAGGTGGTAGTGTGCCAACCCCAGGTCTAGAAGGACATGAAACAAATACTCAGTTGATAACCACAATACTTGGAACCTGCCACATGCCAAGTACTGTTCGACACGCTTTATATATATATTTACTCATTTAAGCCTCACAGCAACCCTCTGAGCTAATACCGTCATGCCCATTTTGTAGATGAGAAGACTAAGGCGTAGAAATGTTAATAACTCGGCCAAGGTCACACAAGTCATAAATAGGATGAGCTAGGGTTTGAACCCTGCCGTTCCAGGGCCCCCACATGTAAGAACTGCCCTGCACCAGCTCTCCCGTGCCAACCTACTTCTCAGAAAGCACACAAGGCCAAGCATGACTGAAACGGGGAAGAAAAAGACTCGATGGCATGAGACAGGTGGGATTTTTCTGGCACATTCCCATATTCCCAAGGTTTCCCTTTGTAAAGACAGAGGGTACGTCTGAAGGGTATTTGCTGGTGGTGGACAGTGATGTACATGGTAGTGCTTTTGACTCACATTAGAAAGACTTTCAACAGCTCCTCAAAGGCACTAAAGGACGGTCCTTTCGTCCTTCACTTCCCTTTCATCGGGATCGCGGGAACATGATTTAGCTGGAGCCACGTTGCTTCTGGCGGAAACACGGGGCGCCCTTTTTGAGTTTATACCTTAGTGGTTCCTGTCTGACCACTTTGTTCTCCAGATGAAACGGTGACTCAATTTCCATAGAAGAAATGGTTTTATCGTTGCACCCAATTCCAGAAGAAAGTGACACCATTTAGTTACATTAATACTCGTTTTTAAGCAAACTGCCCTAGGAGTTGTCTTTGATGGCAGCCTCTAACAGCAATTTAATGCCTAAGTGTTGGCCTTGACTAGGCCTCTTGTAGATAATGTACATAATAAATCATCTCCAAGTATTTGCTGAGATCTACTACATCCTGTGCAAGCACTAATTTTTTTTAATTCATTTTTATTGTTAGACTTATTGGGGTGACAGTAATTCTTTAAGCCACAAACTCGGTTAACTTTACTTACTGAAAATATCCCCAGTAAAATAATGCTTCATTCTTTTTTGCATCTGCAAATCCTAGAGTACACAATGTACAAGGGAAATGTTGTACTGTACAGTGGGGGTTGGGTCGGATCTGACTTTGGTCATGAAAGAGTTTCTTCAGTTCTTGCTGTTGAGTAGCTTTTCCCAAGCAATGCCTCATATTTATTAACATATAGTGTACCTTCTTACCCAAATGATTTACATCCCTAAAGCATGCAGATCACTGTCCTATACTCTTCTGGCTAAACGTTAGGTAACTGTGTCATTGTTCTGTCATCGGGCACCTCCCGGTGTCCCTACCGCCATGTTCAAGTTCAGGTCTCCATCATCCCTCACGTGGACTGGAGCAACCGCACCCTGCTGGTCTCCCCGTCTCCAGCCTCCACCCTCTAAGCCTCAGTGGGGACGATGGCAAACAGAGGGCGACAAGTGTGAGTTCTTCCCAGTAAATTCAAGAAAAGCAAGATGCTGCAAACAACACAGAAAGCCTGATAGGCACGTGTCCAGCACTTCCTCCTCTGCACGTGGCTCTCGATCAGTGAGAACGCTTGTCAACAAGCGGCTCGTCTTTCTGATGAGCTGGGCGTCAGCAAGCAGTGAGGTTCCTCCTTAGTCCAGACTTTGTGGAATGCAGTTCAGGCGGAAGTAAACTAATTTACTCGCTGAGAAATTTATGTTGAACTACATCTAATGCCCAAAGGCTACTGATGTTCTAGTCTCACATCTGAGCTCTAGTGGCAACGGACTGTTCAAAAGCAAGTGGCTACTGGGCAGCGTGTCTAGAAGGACCTAGCGTGCCAAACTCTGTGGACCTTGATGAGCCACCTGAAGGAGCACTCAAGAAGGAATCTGACATTGTCTCCACCCTGGACTGGGAGGGGAAGTGGCAAGTAGAGTGGACATCCACTCTTTGCTGCCCTCTTTGGTTCTGACCGGTGGTGTAATGGATCTACCAGCTTGAAAGAGGTGACCAACAAACTTTCAGGAATTTTGTGAGCTAGCTGTTAAACACAGCCATTATTTAAAAACTATGTCATATAAACTTACAATTAAACAAGTTATAGAAAAACAAAGGTAAAACACATCACTTCCTCATTATTTTATACCCTTTACAATGATCTGGGCCCTTGAAGTTCTTCCCATCTACTGGATCTGCGAGAAGAAAATGCGCCGTAATGGCGTGCTACTGTGCGTTTCTTCCCAGCTCCACGTCCGGTGACGCCCTGTCGTAGCTTAACATCAGCCGTGGTGGGAATAACTGCGCCACGGCGATCAGCAAATGACTCAGATTAGGGCTTCCCATCCCCCTTCACCAGAGTGGCCTGTTAAACATCCAGGGGCGCACCCCTGGTTCCAGCCCCACTTCAGTAGGCAGGACGCTGTAGGTTGTCGCTCTGGAGGCCCCACGTCCATCCTTCACACAGCAGGTGTGGCAGGGACAGTGATGGGCCCAGGAAAGGTCAGAGGGCCAAAGCAGGCCCACTCAGGGGTATCTGGAGAGGATACTGAGGGAGTCAGGGTCTTTCTCTCTTTAAGACTGCAAACTGGAGGGACATGTACGCCTGGCGTTGCTGGGGACGTTCAGGTGGAGGAAGTTTGACAGAAAGAGAAAACCACTCAAAAGGAAACCAGAGGGGGTTGGCTGGGGGGTGGGTGTGTGCGGAGAGAGAGAGAGAGAGAGAGAGAGAGAGAATGCACCTGTGACGTCATGTGAGCACCTTGATCCAGCCATACCTGAAATTAGCCCAATGCCTGGAGTTTTCAGATACATGAGTAAAAATATTCCTTTGGGGCTTGACAAATTTTAAGTCCTTTGTAACCAGAAAAGTTCTGACCTACATACCTTCTAGGATTTAAGTAGACCATTTGGGCCCTGGTTTAGGTTTTATTCTCATCAAGTAAAAATTGTCGGCCACCTGCCAGGAGACAGCAGGAAGGAACAGGGCAGACAGCAGAGCGGGCCCCCTGCCCATCAAGAGTGCTCCCTAACAACACACCTATTCATGCAAAGGCTCTGAGGATGCCTGAAAGGTGCCTCTATTTTAGATATCCAGGGGCACAAAGTGCAAAAAATCAAACACACGCTAAGCACTAAGACCTCTGGGTGCAACCCCCCTGCCCCCCAGTTGCAGATGAAGTAGGTCTGGGATGGGGCAGATGACGTAATGCAGCTGGTCCCCACCATACCTGGGGAATCACTCTGGGCGTGTTAGAAATTTAAACATAGAGGTGAGAGATGCCAGTCGGGGAAGAGGGGGCAGAGGGGCTCTTTCCCAGATCCCATCCTCCACCGTCTGGGAATGGTCTCAAGACAGAGGGTTCCCCCAGGGCCGGGTTTATGCCACTTGACTCTGCCACTTATTCAGAGTGGATCAAAGTTGGGTCAATTTAATGGGTTTTCCCAAGAACTTGAGACTTAGAAAAGAGAGGGACAGAGGAGGGAAGTCATCCCAGCTGAGTGTCCCAGGCAGAAGCCTGGACAGGCGACCCAGGACCCTGCTGCTAAGGCGTCACCGCGTGTTAAGAAGAGACGTTCTGGGCTCCACCGGCTGCATTCTAACCTCTGCACCCCAAGTAGCTCATTGTCAGGACTGGGATGATAACAATAATATCTTGTTGGGGCTGCTGTGAAAATTAAATCAGATGAAGCTTTTGGCTCAGGGCTTGGCATGTCGCGAGTGCTCTGGAAACGCTAGCTACTGTGACCCCAGTTGTTGTCACCGTTACATCGCTGACCTGGCTCCCACCCATCCCTCCATTTTTAGACCTTTCACAGCAGCCTGCCGATATATTCCCTTCTCTTAAGCAATCCAAAGTGGGTTCCTAGGGCTTGCAATCAAGGAACTTAAGCAAACACAATTACCGAGAAGAGCTTTCGGACTGCTACACGGCGCAGCACCCCAGGCCGCCAGGTACAAACCAGCCCGCGAACCACGGCAGCCAGGCGACCTCGACCGGCTCCTCCGAGCATCTACTGAGCGGCTCTTAGATGGTGGGCCCGGCACCGGACCGGGCGGAGAAACACGGTCCGCGCGCTGAAGCTGTGTGCAGCCTGGGAAGAACGCAGGTTTGCACACGACGGGCAACGAAGCGGGCTCAGGGCAGGAGACTCCAGGTGCGGGCAGCTAGGAGTCAGGCCTTGGGCACTCAGGTGGCGTCCAAGTCATCCAGAATCAGGAAAAGTCTGAGAAACTGTCACAGCCAAGAGGAGCCAAAGGCAACATGACAGTTAAATGTAACCTGGTGTCCTGGATGGGGTCTGAGAACAGAAAAAGGACATTCAGTAAAAAACGAAAGACACCTGAATAAAGTATGAACTTGGGTTAATAATAACGTATCAGTATCAATTCACTTATGGTGACAAGTGTCCCACACTGATGTCAGATGTCAACAAGATGAAACTGGACTGAGAAATGAAATCTTTGTTCTCACACAGATCACCCACCAGGCAGGGGAAGGATAGCAAGCCCCCTGCCCGTCGAAATACAAAGGCCGTGTGAACGTTTCTAGGGACAGAAGGGTGGCCCCAGCCCTCCAGCTCGAAGCACTGATTTGAGGCCATCAGACGCTCCCCAGAGCGTGCAGACAATTGAGCCCAGAGCTCTCAGGAGAAAGGGAGACATCACCGCCGATCACACAAATGGATTTCTTAGGACAGCCTTGCAAAGTCAGGTCGTCAGTCTAGATTAGCAGCTTGCTTTTTATAAAGGCTTTTTCCCAAGGACATTTGGGTCTATTTTTTTTTTTTTCTATCTTACTTATTGCTTTGGAAAGTGAAGTCTGCCTTTTCTCTTATTGCCTGAGGACTACAGGAGCCCCCAGCTGGCAGTCTGGCCCCAAACTGTGCCAACCCGCACGCCGAAGCGGATGGGAATCGCTCAGCACCCCGGTTCTGGGTCAGCCGGACCTGGGCCTGAATTCCAGCTCTGACACCAGGGCCCTAGGGACAGGGAGAGGCATGACAACAGGGGAAGTGCAAGAGGCGGGCATCTCTGGGAGCTGCTTGGGGGGGGACCCTCATTCGGGGGGGCTCTGGACTGCAGTTGGAGAGCAGACAGCCTGCTATCACCTGGGGAGCTGGAGCCCCGGTATGACACAGGGCTCTAGACCTTTGCTTCAAACCACATTTCTGTATCCTCACCTCCTGCCATGAGGTGAACAGGCCGACGGGCTGATGAGACCCTCCGCTGCCAGCCTGCGATCCTGCTCAGAGCAGGCTGACACCTCAGTGACCGTCTCCCGGCCGGGAAAGCCCCAGACCACGACCTCTGCGGCCTTTCCCTCCACGGGGCTGTAATAAAGGAACGGCGACAATAAACCACAGGAAGAAAGACTGGGACAGTTACATACTTTAACACGTTAAAGGTCTTTACCAAAAGGGTGTGATAAATAAAGTTGGAGAGCAAGCCACAGCTGATGATATTCGCAACTTATTTCACCGACAAAGGGTCAATACCCATCAGCTATCACGTGTAAGGATGAAGAATTCTTTATCCTTAAAGACCAATAAGAAAGAAAGGCAAGCAAGGATTGCCAAGCAGCACGTGAAACGATGCTGAGGCCCCCTTCATCACGAGGGGTCGGCGACCGGCGTCCAGCAGGGTGGGGTGGGTAGGAACGTGGCCGGCTGAGCCCCAGGAGTAATCATTCTAACAGGCTGCGCAGGAGAAAGGCCCCTCACAAGGTCATGAGTAACCTCGGGGGGTGGGGGAGGGGAGGGCCGGCCCCACCCGCTCCAGGCACGCCTCCAGGAGCATGAGGCTCTGTTCTCAGAGGAAGAAAAAGGTGGAAGCAACACACTAAGTTATAATATTTAAGAAAGTTGTGTGGGGAGCACGTGCATGTCACTTCCGCAAATTTTTCTGCCCCCTTGAAATAGTGCACAATTTTTACAAGGCTCATAAATGAAGAAAAACGAATGAAAACTACATGACATTAAATAACAAGGATCGAGGCAGAAGAGGAGCCCGAGATGCAGAAGGAATTTCCTCGGGACCCAAACCCAGAAGCCGAGAGAGCGGGGTTCCCCTCCTCACTCCTCGTCATTCCTGGGTTCCTCGTGACCTTGTGAGGGGACCTTCCTCCCGCCTAGTCTGGCGTCCGTTCTGGGACCCATCCAGCCCATAGTCCAACCACTGTACCCTCTCTGATCACAGGCCACAAAGACTAAAAAGGTTTAAAGAACACGTTACTATTCCATCAGTAAGTTAGTAAACCGACTATCCAACTTTCGTCCCATTGGGATGCCATTAAGCTGCTATTGTGAGTATACACACACAGCTAGTCACAGTCATCAAAGATGTGAACCACAACTTAAATCTGGAACCTGCCGGGGACATGAGGGAGAAGGCAGCAGAATATGGGGACTCAAAAAAGAAAAGAGACTGAAATTCTCATTTGAGGTATTAAGAAAGTGTGCCACTCAAATGAGCCAGCCCGATGTTCATAAGAACATTCGTTACGTGTTATAAACGGGCACACTGGGAAAGGGCACGGCCAAGTTCCCACCATCTATCACAGACTGCCTTTCAGTAACAGCAGGTTCATTTAAATTTCTGAGGGTTGGGTTTGTCTTCATTTATGATGTATTTTTTTTTAAAGTTCACTGTGAAAGAAAATCCATTCAGGTTGGGTCAGAGATAATTATTTCACTTTGCAAAATGTCAAGGATGCATCATGCTTTTGTAGTCTGTGAGATATGTGATCACAGCCACTTGCGTTTCTTTGTGATAGCAATTAAGTTCAAGTAGCAAGAACCTATTATTTTAGGCTTGAAGTTGACTCAAATGAGTGAAAATATTTATTTTTTCCTTTGCTCTTTCAATGGACTCACATAATGAGTTAAATGCAGAGCTCTCTTTCTTGATTATTGCTTTAGAAAGAAAGGTCATGCCTCATTACTCATTTTCAAAAAGAGATGATAGCATACTTTGTTATAGGATTGTTATGTATTACTAATGTCTAGAAAACTCAGCAGATTAATTCTCTCCATACAAGGTGAAACTGATTGAGTGAATTGGCCATCAATTGTGACCTGAAAATTTTATAAAGAGGGCACACAAGGACCCGACGGCAAAATCATAAATCTAATGCCAGGCATAGAAATTTATACCCAGAGGTTTATCTGAGATTGATCTAAAACCATAGTGTTTACTGGGTAATTTGTTAATACTACGTAGTATAAAATCACCTACAGGAGGTGAAAGACGTGAAAAATAGCTAAAAATGCACTCTGAGGTTTATAAGGAATGCCCAAATTAAAGCAGCTGAGTTATTCAGAGGCATCTAAAAGCCAGGCGTAAGTAAGTTTCAGGTGTAAGCTCTGAAGAGCCTGATAAAATAGGAGACATCCGTGGTCACAGAACGGCCGCTTCTAAGCCTCAGGCCACTGTAGTAGCAGGACATTAGACTCGATGTCAGAAAGACGTTGGTCCCAGCACGTCCTCACTGTAGAGAGGAGAGACGCCCCCAGATTTTGTGTGCCCAGCACACTTTTCCGACCCTTCCTCCTTGACAGGAGCCCATTCCGAGGGGATCGAGGAAGGCGAACCCTCGGGTACTCCCCTAAGATGCTGGGCACCGTGTGTTTGGCCCTCTAAAGCCAATCGCCGCCCGTTCCCGCCCAGCTCTGGGCCCTGGGTGGCCCACTCGTCTGGCCGGTGTTCACAGCTTCCTGGTGCTGGGCCTTCCAGTGACCTGACCCGTAAGTGTCACCCGAAGGAGAACAAAGGCAGGAGAGTGATGTTTGGGGGCTTATGCCCCAGCTCCTTCCCGCTCCGGTGGCAGAGCCAAAGGCCACCACTCCTGCCAGGAGGTGCTCCCAGGTTCCAGTAATTGTCCCCTCTTTGCCCCTTCAGACACAGAAATGACGACAGCAGCCTGCAGTGCTGCATTATCCTTTATAGTTCCCTAAACCCTCTCCTATACCTCTGCAAACAACCCATTTACTGCGATTCTCTCAAGTTCCTCATACCGAATGTGCCATCACTCTCCTGCAGGGACCCTGCCTGCTGTCCTTGATGGTCCACTTTAAGCTCCACCATGGGGCTGGGCCCTGCCCCTTCTAGACTGACATCATCCAAACAACTGGTGCTCCCAGTGAAAAGCGAGAGCTTCTCTCCTACTGCTGCAAGCAAGAGAGCAAGAAGCAGGTTGAGAGCCGCATTTGGAGAGTCGACTCTGGTGAGAGAGTAAAGGAAGATCAGGACGGCAGGCGGCATGGAGGAAGAGGCTGGTTTTCTCACGCCAAGGGCCGTGCTAGGTCCTGGGAATGCAACCGTGCTCAGGAACCATGGAGTCTCCAGTCTGAAGAGCTCAGTGCATCCTATGTGTTATGATCATCTCAAACTGGACTGGACTTCATTTGGGACACTAACATCATTTGCAAAGTCACCCCCAGATCTAAATGTCCAGTGCAGAAGTCTCTGGTTTATCTTCCTAAAGTAATACTTAGATGGACCTGAATAATGCAGTTGTGGAGATGCATGTAATTTGTCTGGCTGATTCAGTCATTGCAGGAACGGTGCATTACCTAATTTAACCCCTACACTCTTTGTCTTAACCTCTACCCTATCCTGTCATCATTTTTTACGATAAATCTAGTCCGATCTAATCTTCTAATCACTACAAAATCTCCGACAAAAATGAACCATGCCAAGGAATGGTGTGTAGGACAATGGTACACCCCCATAGCATTATACCTCAGAAAACTATCAAAATTAATATTTGTGTACATTTTCAACATTAACACATCATCACACCAAGCTGTTATTCATACCATTCCAGGGACACTGTCACATACATCTCAACAAAGGGTTCTTGGTTAGGGGTCCCGGCATGATCTGGGGAGAATCTAATCTGTTTGCATTGTATCCGGGATATCATGGAGACAGCTGGAGGCTCCCCAGTTCCGTCACGTGCCAGCACTCAGCTCAGCCCACACTTCATTATCATTAGTTATGACTGAGCTCTTCAACGCAGTGCACATAATGTTCTCTTTACCATCAAAACGTGCTATGGTAGAGCACAGCACGCTCGGGTTTTAGTAAGACATGAGCCTTTAGCTTGATTAGAGCAGGTTTTCCTTACACCTGCTTCTCGTCAACAAGACAGGGACGCACCCCCTAATCTCCAGAAACCGAGGGAGGACGCTTACTTTGTTAAAACCCACACTTTGCTTGGTGCATCTCACTTTGTTCAGATGTCCAGCGACTATGAGCTAAGATGTCAGTCTGGGGATAGAGCAGGAAATTGGTCCGATGAGGAAGGAGAGACAGATGTTTCAGACACTTGCCTTGGAAGGAACGGAAGCACTCTTAAAAGATGCTGGCGTGGGAGAGGTGTCATAACCTCACACCGCTGCTCACCATCTCTATCGGCGGTGCTGGAATCTTGGGGGTGCCTAAAAGGCATGGAAACAGGGGACCGGGAAATAGGAAAAATGGATTATTTGGGCTAAATTGGTAGGTCAGCCAGTAGACAGATGCCAAGTGGCGGGAAGGAGAAACTGCAGCTCCCCAGAGGCTACAGAACCAGGACAAGGTATTGAGAGAACCAACGGCAGTAACCAGCATGAAGGGGGCCTCTCTCTTTTACAGGAATCCATCTGGTCCCCAGAACCCAGGACTGGCTGACCTAGATCTGCAGACAAATCAACCTGCTGAAGTGGGGAGTCTGGGAGACTTCACATGTGACCTTACCCTGAGATTACTTCCCAGTCGCTGCCTCCGTCCTGCATTACCATCCTCCCAAGGACCCTGCAACACTCCCCTGTCCCCTCAGCGCCACATTAGATTGTTCACATTGGCTGTGCACAATGACCGAATTAACAGGACAGCTATTAACAGGAGCCTTGCCTTCTCTACGTGCCTGGTGCACACAGCCTAGAATCCATTTTTAACCTGAGACGAAGAAAGTTTTCATCATGATTCCCCTGAAATAACCAGCAAAGCTTTGCCAATTACCACCTGATGGGAATTCAGCACTGACAGAGGCTGGCTGTGGGTTATAAAAGAAAAAAATTACTTCCCTAAAAAATAATACATGAAATCAAAACACTGCTTTAGACCATCAAAAAGAAGTTACGACGGTTAATTTTAGTCGTCAGCTTGACTGGCCATGGGGTGCCCAGATTAAACATTATCTCTGGGTGGGCCTGTGAGGGCATTTCCAAATGAGATTAGCATCCAAATTGGTGGACTCAGTAAAAGTAAACTGCCCTACCCCAATGTGGGTGGGCACCCCATCCATGGAGGGCCCGAGGAGAACAGAGGAAGGAGAAATTGGCGCCCTGGTTTTCCTGCCCCACTGTTGAACTGGGATATCTCATCCCATCTCATCCCATCACATCTCATCTCATCGCATCGCATCTCCTGCCCTCAGATGGGGATTTACACTGGGGCTCTCCTGGGTCTGTGGCATGCAGGTGGCAGATCCTGGGACCTCTCAGCCTCCATGATCCCATGCATCAATTCCTCATAATAACTAAATAAATGTGTACATTATATAACCATATCAATATACATATTATTGCTTCTGTTTCTCTGGACCACAACTAATAGAGAAGCCAAAATTTTGCCTGAGTCTTCACATTTTTTTACTCAATTTACTGCCAAAGCTATGTCTGTATTCTCATATTCTAAGGTATTTATGGGAATATTTTCATTTTTAAGAAAGATAAGCGATTGCAGTCACTGGAATGTAAATTGGAAAATAAAAATAAAATCAGTCCTGCCTATTATCGTATCCAGAACTTTTCGTAAGGCCACTCCATTGTGGCTGCCAAGGTTCATTGTCCACCCCACCTCAGACACCAAGCCTAACAGCCTTTGTGCATGGGGATGGATTGTCAGCAACCAGGTAAACTGAGGAAATGAGAAAAATCACTAACTTTCTAGGTGCAAATATTAGGAATAATACAACAAATAAATAAAAACTTACACTTTGTGTGTATGTGGGGGCGGGGAGGAACCTTGAACTCAACCATTGCATTTAGCTTTATTATAGAAAGTAGGAAAAATATGATCAATATATAGTGAAATTGGTAGATAATTCCAATATACATTAAGCTCCCAATTGCACTGAGATTATTTTTCAAATAAGATGGCCCTTGCTACAGTACCTGCTAAGAGCTGCATGACAGAAATCCATTAAAAAATACTATTTAATTGCTAAGTGGCGATAATTCTCTGAGCTAATTAATGTAAAGCCACAGGTGCAATTCCAAGTTTAACACAGTAATGAAACCTTAAACACCGTGAACAAAATGAGCTGGTTTCCCGTGCACGTTGTCAGAATGTATTCGTTTGTCTCCAAGGCCCACCCTTTCGGCCCCAACACCTGAGGCCTTGGCCATCTGCCCCCAGCACCCTTGACACTCACTGGGAAAACTGAACCAGCACCAGCAAAAGTCACGGCCATTGCTAATTTCCTAGTGCAGCAAGTCCTACCTGAGGAGTGACATTTCAAGGGTCCTTCCTGGAAGCAGAGAAAATAGGGATGGAGAGAGCTCTTTCTAAAATTTAGCTCTGAGATCCAAAACCTAAACCCTCTTTTCCTGTAATTATGAAAATTGTACTATCTTCAGGCATCTCAGGGACCTGGAGATCTGAGAAAAAAGAGGGCTCTTCAGAGGTCAAGTGCAGCATAACTCTCCTTAAGCTTGCAGCACTCATTCCAAAATTTATGTCATTATAAATCATCCACGGAAGATCTGCCGGGCATGCTCAAATGACACATGTTCGGGATTTGGACATCTTCGCCATCGTAGTTACACTCGCGGTGCACTCGTAAAACAAGTGCAAATGAGAAGCAGGAAAATCAAAGCTGGCAGCTCTAGAAGTCCAAATGGGGAAAAAAGAGAGTCTGAGCTTGCATTTAGAGAAGGTTGGTCGATAAGCTCCTCATGGAATTTAGAGTGCAGTTAGAAAGGACCCCTCTGAACTCCGGGGGACGTCCTGAACAAGCAGCTCGGTGACGTGTTACACTTCAAGAAAAACATCACTGGCCCTCTTAACAGATAGAACTGTGGTTTCTCTAGAATATGTGGCTTATGTGAGCACCCAGAAGGTCTCCTTTCCATAGTAAGCTATGCAAATCACTGCTGATCGTACTCTGTGTTCCTACCATATATTTTTAGATCCTCATTAGCTGTCTAATGAGGAGATCCTACCGTGTCTGTTCTGAGAGTCTTTTGCACAGAGCTGCCAATGTAAGCGCACAGTAGCAAGTTCGTGAACTTCATTGTCAGATGTTGGGTACGACGACAGCTCCGAGGGCCATTCCAGAAAAAGAGTTCCAAAACTGTTCTGAAGGGTGGACTAGACGCTGGCCTCAGTGCACAGCTTTTCAAGGGGAGCATTTCAAAGGTGACCACAGTGACGTTCAGCAATGCGGTGTGTAGCCCTTTTCCTAGGATGAGTTTGCGAAATTAACTGTCCGACCTCATTGGGCTGAGAGAGGTATTATATGTGCAGGTATTTCAGGCGTCACAATGTTCTTATTATATTTTTGACTGATGCAGCTCTAAGTTTAAGTCTGTCATTTGCCTGGCCTGGCAGTTTAATTGTCAACTCTTCCAAATACAACTGATCAGAGCTTCTCACTTTAGGGTTCTGTAATTGGTTAGGACATACCTCAGTAACTTTAAGTACCTGCCTTACCTCCTGGTGTAGAAAAACTCAAACTGCTCAAGAGCTCTAAACAGCCCTGCGTTCACTGTGCCGCCCACTTCATTGCGAGGACAAACAGCATCTCTCCACTCCATTTGACTCAAATCAGTGACACAGCTCAAGATTTACCGCTCTGGTACCCTTATCTCACACTTCACATGCACAGCCTGCTTCGCAGCAAGCTGAGCTATCCATTTAAAGGTTTTTAAGTGACTTGTTTACGTTCACTCTTTTGGTGAAATGAGTCAGTGTTTTGCTTAAGAGCTAATCTCATCCCAAGAAACTGATTCCCACCCCCCCCCAAATGAGAAGTGAATATTTCTCTAGGGTTCTGATTGAAGTCAGAGTATTATCAGTGGAATACCAACAAAGTTAGGAGCAGAATGTTTAAGAGACATATGGAAAGCATCCAGAAGAAAGTAATGAAAATAAAAGGATGCAACAGGAAGACTGACAAAAGGATAAATGAACTGAGACAAAATGACTCTGAGAAGGAATTCCTTATGCTGCCCTAATGCAAAAATGTCCAGTGCTTATAAACATACATTTGCATAAATCACTTAGTATCTGCTCAGAAGCCTTTTTGTCCCAGGTCCATAATACCATTGTCATCAGTTTTAAAGATGCATTGGACCCCCCTTTGGTACTTTATAGCAAAGTACCAAACATGTTAGAGATTTTAGAGCAATGCAATTGTCATTCTCAAGAAGTCCCAAATGTAGGAGTTACGCAAACTATGACCAAGTTAAAATAACATCTTAACATCCAACTGTGAATGGTAAGTGAAGACTCGTAGGACAACAGAGGAAAGATGGCATCCTTCATAGTCCAAAGTTAATCACGAAAATATGCACAAAACCAGTCAAGGTGTGCTGAGTGTCAACTCTATACAAGGTACTATCCGCAGTCACCCTAAGTTGTTAATTTCATTTGTAAAAATTATCCAAACATTCCCCATCTTGATGCTGCCCTTTTAAAGTAGTCACTAGCACAGTGCCTGGCATATCGTGGTGTCCAATAAATACCTTCGGAGTAAATAAGACAATGCATAAGTGACTCACATCTTACTGGTAGCTGATGATAGATAGATGGATAGATAGATAGATAATTGATTGCTTGATAAACAGGCATTGACAAAGATATAGCTATGTGACTACAGTTGATTATAGGGTTATCACAATGCAAGTTTTCGAATCAGATTATTCTTACCAAAACAATAAAATGGTGCACAGCCACATACTTTGTTCAGAAGTTTCTACAGCATTTGCTGTCTTCCTAGCAGTTAATTCTTCAAAGCCATCTGCAGCAGCCATTTAGACCAGAGCCATTTTCAACTCAGTGAGTGGACTCCCTATTAGACAGGACAAAGAAAAGGCATTCTGTTCTTTATACCTCACCTTGAAATCTACCCCAAAAAAATATTTTTAGAAAAAGAACAAAGAAGAAAACTCCATTGTCAATGAAATAAGACAATGGCCATAACCCCAAAACACAAATTTTGGAGAACAGCTACCAAATACTATAAAAGATAAAGCAGGGCTCTGAGAGTCAATACATAGCACTGAAAGCATTCTTCCAACACTAGAGTAAATGAACACATTTTTCAATTTTTTTCAAGTTGAGGAGATTCATCACCAGCATTCCTGCATTACAAGAAAGGGTAAAGGATGTTCTTCAGACTGAAGAGAAATGAACATTGATACAGAGAGAGAAATGAAGCACCCAGCAAAGGTAATATGTCCCCACGTATTTATAAAGGGTCGTGTTGCCCATCGCTTGAGTTCCAGGTAATAGTCTACTGTACTATTCATAATTATACAAATAAAGTGCACATTCATAATATACAAAATATCTTTTTGTTCTTATAAAACACAAAATTATTAGTTATTTTGTCCAAGTTTATGTTTCAAATTAACTGTGTCGCAAAATTAAGATAAATGAATGTAAAAAAGGCAATTCATGTGTCAATACGTGTAAACACAAGGCTCTAAAAAGGCCCATTGTTTGGCATCGCTTTAGGTGCTTTAACGCTGTTGCAGAATTTAAATTCTTAGCATCATGAAATATGCTCAAATCATTATACACACTTAGCTCACAACTAGGAAAGGGTATTACGGTAAAATATTGCTGTTGCATAAACACTACACACACAGCACAACTGCGGAATGAAACATGGCTCTTTGATAACTTAGCACTTTAAGAACCAGGCCCTGCCTCAACAGAGCAAACTGTGTTTTAACAATAAAATAATAATGCTTGTCATCTAGAATTGCCAACTATTTATGACATTGAATGCATTTATAACTTCAATTCCATGTCAAGTGTTTCAAATGTGTTCTCTCTGTTTCTGACTGCTGCAACTTAGTTTTGGCCACGTCACCTCCAGGAGCCAAGAAATAAATGGTTGCGGGACTCGACCGGATGTTTGGAATAGAAAGGGAGGCTCTAAGTACATCTTTGTTTCCTTTCTTCCACCAAAACACCACTTTTCTCTAGACTTCTTAACCTGAGCATTTCATTTGGTACTGGCGTTTCAGGGCCATTAAATAGTTAGCACTATTAAATTCCTGCAGCCCCACTCTGGGCAGAACTTCTGCAGCCCTGGAGCCCACCAAGGCAGGGACAGAACCCAGCAGCGACCGGGACAGCACAAGGGCTTGGTAGCCCACGGGCCTGAGTTCACTGAGTGACTCCAAACAAACACTGCACCTCTCAGCCTCCCCGCTGCAAAGGGGAGGTAATGCTGGGAATGCGCAGAGTAAGTAACCCCTGAGTAAACGTTAGTTCCCCTCTTTCCCTGTCTTCAAAGGTCTTCTGGCCATGAAGGAGCGAGGGATTATTGTGACAACTGGCAAATCCTTTGGAAGAAAAAGAAATTCCAGGCAAATGTCTCTACCTTTCATCAACACATAGTCAAGTAGATTAATATTTCCAAAGTCTGAAATTAAACCATTAAAAGCAATTAGAAAGAATCACGATTGCAGTTTTTAGCATTTTAGAATGAAAAAGCCCTTTCTCAAGCTACACAGGAAAGATAAAACTATACAGCATGTTAATACAATTGACCATGTAAAAATTTTAATAATTTTGTATGCAAAAATAAAAATCCTCAAAGTGAAAGCATAAAAGGCAGACTGGGGGAAATGCTTGCACTCTAAATGACAAAGAGCTGGCATCCTCAGCGTATAAAAACCTCTTCAAATGCAATAATAAAAGGACAAGCACCGTGAGAATAAAAGTGAGCAAACAACAGGAAAGATCATTCTTTCCTTATTCAACACATATCTGAGTCCTTCCATGTGTCAAGCATTCTTCTAGGATCAGGACATAGAAAACAAGCAAAACAGATGAAATCCCAATGTGCATGTGAGTTGATCCTTGATAAATAAAGAATAAATCAAGTGAAGAAAACAAAAACAAAAGCCTTAACCATGAAGGAAATGCAAATTAAAACAAGGACCTCCCATTTCCCTTGGAGAAGATTGAAATGACCGAGTGGAAGGCAGCTGAGCAGTATGTTTTAAAAACTTGAAAGACTTCACACTTCTTTCCCAGAAATTCCTCTTTTAAGAATTTGCCCTAAGGAAGTTTGTAAGGATGCAGGTTCAAGGATATATACATTGCAGCCTTATTTTTAATAATGAAAACCTGAAAATAACTCAAACATCACCAATAAGATGGTGCTTCTTCCAGTTGACAATGCACTGTGGAATTGTATGCCTGAAACCTATGTAATCCTTGCTAACAGATGTCACCCCAATAAGTCTAACAATAAAAATGAATTTAAAAAAAAAAAAAAAAAAAAAAAAAAAAAAAAAAAAAAAAAAAAAAAAAAAAAAAAAAAAAAAAAAAAAAAAAAAAAAAAAAAAAAAAGATGGTGCTTCAAACACTTACAGAACATCTATATAATGAAAAATTAATAGTTATGTGGGCATTAAAAAAATCAGAGCATTTACAAAGTACATCCACCACGCTTGGTTAAATAGAAAGAACAGGTTTCAAAAGTGAGGTCTATTGTATGGTACCATGTTTACGTTTAAATACATGCCTGTAGATTTAAATATCTTTAAGCACAAAAAGAATCCTGGATGATTACACATCAAACTATTATATCAACAACAGGTATCGTTGGGTGGAGACACTAGGAATGTTTTTTTTAAATGTACATTTCTAAAGCTTCTAAAATGTTTACAATAAAATTATTATTTTTATCATCAGAATAATGCTAAAACCATTTGCACCGGAATTTTTTTAAAGCTTGAAAGAAAGCTGAGCCACGGCCAGCAGCACACACATGCCTGGAAGAACTATCCTCTGGGAAGTGAAGAAGACACCGGTTTTAATACCCGAAGGACCACGTCCCTGTCCTCTGTAAGCCAGGCAAGAGCACCTCTGTCATAACCAAGTCACGGGAAATGCCAGCCTCAGTGGTCAAGAAAACCAGACTTTGGGGACAACAGGAGAGTCTGTGCTCAGCACAAGACTTCCACCCGGAAGAAGGGAGTGCCCAGGGGACCCAGCCAGCCACGCTCAGAGAGTATATCGTACCTGGGAAAACAGCTCTCCTATCCCAGCCCTTAAATATGCTCTGTATGGACCACAGAGGCCCCAGCACTGGTCATTGCAACGGCTCTTTACCCGGGGCTCTCAGCTTTTAGAGATGAAGTCCAGTTCTATTTCCCGTTTATGAAAATCTGTTACAACTAAATTACAATTTCACAGTGGCCCGTGGAGCATCGATGCTCTCAGCCTCTTTAACCGGGAAGCAAGGAAATTCATTATTTGTATTTCAAACCCATTTACCTTTCTGTGGCTGGCAGTGACATTTAGGCCACACCACGAGTCGCGGGGGTTATCAGTGTTTCTTCCTAGTCTCTTCCCATTTCAATGTCTCATCAAAATAAAGCCTGTTATCTCCAAAACTATGCATATCGTTCTCATAACTAATGTCTTTTTGGAAATGGCTGTTGCGACACACCTCATTAACAGTGTAAAGTCACAGGTCCCATCTACATCGTTATCTGGAGCTCCCTGGTGGTGCAGTGGCTTAGGCTTTGGCGCTGTCAGCGCTGCGGCCTGGGTTCGATTCCCAGCCAGGGAGCCACCCACATTAAAAAAAAAAAATCTGTATCATCAGCGAGGGAGCCGCGACCGTTTTGAAAAGCATCTACACTCAAAGACGGCTGTTTACTTTCCCGCAAGGTGCCGCTCTGCTTGGTAGCACACCTGATAGGTTGTTGCCGCAAAGGGGAATGTATTCAGCAGCAACACCATCGACTGTAAAGGTGGGATGAAGGCACCAGGGACCGTTTCAAACCCGTTTCCATCCATTTTACGTTACGTGCTCTTTTCACTGCGTGCCACCGTGAGAGCGGTGGGCCCACCCGCCCGTGACACCTGCGTCAGAAGCCCGGGAGCCGGAGCCTGCCCTCTTCCCACATGAACCTCGGGGGCGGATGCCGCCGGATGGACCCGGGCAGACTCAGCTGACCCCTCAGTGGGCCTGTGGGCCTCCTCCCCAGCTCTCGCCTGCAGCTGCATTACCTCTGAGCCACGTACGGGACACAGATCGGAGCCGGAAGGCCTGGTTTCTGGTCCGTGCTGTGACACGTGTTCAAGGGTGTGACCTTTCCTTTGGACCTCAGTTTCTCCATCAGTAAAACGGAGAGATTGGAACCAAATGCAAGCCAGGATTTTTTTTCTTCCTACAGATTGTGGGAAGACCAAAGCTATGCCTAAGATTTCTGCAAATTTTGGGGGTCACCTTCTTGGGGTCACCTCTGGCTCAGAGCTTCTACACCGTATCTACCCAGATGGGAATTCCTAAAAGCACCCCAGTGGTCCCACCAATCGGGGACGATTAGAACTACTGCATGAGAAAGTCACGGCGGCCTGTCTCTGCTCTGGCAGCAGACGCTCGACTTACTCCTGATGTATGGAAATTGCCTCCCAAGATGAACTGGAAAAGAAATTTGTCACCATGACCAACATTCAAGACAATCCTCTGGAGAGAAGATGAGAGAAAAACAAGAAGACCTTCCGGCCAGCATCCAATGCGGAAACTAAGGTGGCCTGCCTCCCTGTCACTGGCTTTGGGAATTCGTGCCCCTAAGTGGTCTGCAGGACGTGACCGAGAAAATAACCCTGTGAATGCCTCGTGGGTGTCACAACAGTCCCCTGAGTGCAGACTCCCAGTAGTTCTTCCTGTTAAAACCTTAAAATACTACCCTGGTGTCTCAGCCGTCACAAGGCCGGGAAAAGAGGAGCAGCACGCGGGACACCGAGCTCACGGAAGACACTGGCCGCTCCGTCCTTCCCGGGAAACCTGCGGAGTCCTGGAAGGAAACGGGCCGGGACCAGCCAGGATCCCGCCAGGAAACAGCACTCGCAGGGGAGAATAACTGCAGGAAGGTCTCTTTACAAAGGTGCTTCTTACAAAGGTGTTGCTAAGGCAACCAAAAGCGCTAGTGTACATTATAGCAGCTGAACTGTTAATAGGACAACCCCAAACCCAAAGGACAAAGGACAGGAGGCCGTACTGGATGGTACCCGAGTCTTACGCCGGGGCTGCCAGGAAAAGTACACGTGTTTTAGGCGACGTGATCTGGGGGCTCCTTGCCCAATTGAATTATGGTGGCAATGTGTAATATGCCGTTCACTGAAAAGATGGCACTAATCGAAGGAATGCTAGTGTCACCACGCGACAGGCAGGACAGTCAAAGAACAGCGGAAGCACGGCGGTCATTGGAGGAGCGCAAGACCATTTTGAAGTGATATTTGAGATTCGAGAACATTGTTAGAGTTTCCCTCACATTCTCCTGACTTAACACCTGTGACTTCTCCCTATGGGGGACCTTAAAGGACGTGGTGGACCGTAGAAAACCGGCAACACTGGGGGTACTTCAGGAAGAAATTGAAATGGCCTGTGCAGTGATACAAAGGGACACTTTGGTCAATGTTTGGTCAAGGAGTAGTTTGCCATCATCAGAAGTGTCTGGACACTGATGGTCACCACTTGGAGCACCTCTTGTCATTGCAGAAGTCAAGCGTGACTTGTATTCATCTTTTGTTATTGGTATATATTTAGTACAATTTTAATACTTTTTTTCTTTCTTAAAATGTGTGTACATTTTTGGCACCCTCTGTATATAATCTTATAATATACTATACTTATAATATAATATACTTACAAATTATTATTTGTAAGTATAATATAAATATTTAATTATATCATTTATAACTTAATGACATAATTATATTACAAATGTAGGACAATATGATACATATTCCTTTCATAACAGGTATAGATAAATACAGAGATACAGATACAGATAGATATATAGATAATTTTTGCTCAAAACTCACTCCCCTATTGGATAGTACATTGAAAACATGGCTTTGCCGGGTATTATTCCATCACCAATGCCCAAGGCAACAAATGCAATAGTTCAGTCATTTCAGGTTCAATAACGTGTGTCTCAACCCAGAGATTCAGACCTCAAATATAAATATTTCGGCGCTAAGAAACGACAGCACATATTCTGTGTTACTCCCTGCTGACTGATCAGTTTACTGGATTCTGTTTATTAGTTAAATATCAAAGTAAGATAGTACAGAAACATGTAGACTCACTTGAAAACTGTGAGCAACATGCCTTATCAATATTCACATGTGAGGTGGTACCTTGGTAGGACTTTAAAAGCAGTAGCTGCTGCCCGAACACTGCTGGAGGACACTGGGGAGTTTCCCAGACGAGCTGCCCGTGAAGCCAGCTGCATGTCCCCCGTACTTGTGCCCACAAGAAGACGTGGGGGGGCCTTAAAATGAATATTGCTAAGTCAAAGAAGCCAGTCCGAAAGGCTGCATAGCGTACGACTCTGACTACATAAAAGGCCCATCTATGGGGACAGTGAAGGATCAGTGGTTGCCAGTGGAAGGCAGGTGAAGCTTTTCCGTGTGACACCGCACCAGCAGCGGGGGGTCATTTTACATTTGTCAAAACCCACAGGACTACAACCAAAGAATGAGCCCTAATGGCAACTGTGGACGGAAATAACAGCAGTATTTGTCCCCCGTGGTAACAAATGTACAAAATAATACGAAATGTTTGCGAATTACAGGGGGGGCTGCGGCGGAGTCCGGGGGTAGTACGGGAACTCTCTGTATTTCAGCTCATTTTTTCCCATAAATCTACAACATCTCTAAAGTCTATTAATTTTTTTTTCAGAAGTCAGACCAAGTAGTTCTGTTTCCAAAGACCTTCATGCATGGAGCTGGACTTGTCCCAGCACACCACGTACACCCCACGGCCAGACCACGGTACTGGAGGAAATTACTAGAAGAGCAGGTGGAAGGGGCTTCTATTAGGGTGTCCTCTTAACTCAATAATTAAATCCTCCCAGGAAGGGAGTCCCTGGAACCAGGTGGGACCGAATCCCATGTGTTTGTGGGGTGGAGACAGATACTGTTAGTGGTGTTGGTCTGGAAGCACCAGGGAGACTGAGGCAGGACACCTGGGGGACCTGAAGTCCCAGGGGCCACAAATTCAAGCCATTTACTGCTGAACACTTTTTTACATATTTTTTTTAACCTACAAGTCTTCCTTTGATGACTTACGGCATGATCATTTATGTTCCTGTTATGCAGAGAAAGAACTTTCCGGACCCCTGGAAGTAGCAGTATACTGGTTAGGAACGTGTGTCTTGGAGACGAAGAAACTTGAGTCTGAAACGTGAGTCCAGTGACTCCCATTTCCTAGTTACGTGGCCGTGTAGAACTTACTTCCCCACCTCGTCTCTAAGATGGAACAATCATGCCACCTCCACGTGAGGGAGATGAGATGATGCACGTGGGGAGCCGGCACAGCGACAACAGCTCAGGAGCAAGAGCACAACAAACAGCAGCTATTGTGTGTATCATTCCAAGTCCCACACTTACCCCACAACGCACGAGGACCCTGCAGCTGACAGATGGTCATGCTGAATGCCGGAACACAGAGATACCACGCCGCTGATGCTGTCACTTCTGTCCCACAGCAAAGGAGCCTTATATGATGCTTGCCCTTCAGCCCAACACTTCTGAGGTACCCCAAACTGTCCGTCTCAAATCCCATACTTTCAAACTCCCACCTGGCCTACCTACACCAGATGTTTCTTTTCACTTATACCTGGTAGTAGCCAACTCGATCCATTGGAGTGAAATCAGTGAATTTGTAGGCTGTAGAAAGTGTACCAATAAAAGACATTACAGTAACCTCATCAGATGTTATGAGAAGGGTGGGGCAAAATGACAGAGCACAAGTGTGTTCTCCCCTTTTCCCATGTTTCAGGGGTCACCCCACTCTCACCACAGCCCTATCCCGGTGAGGTGGTCGTTGATAACGGTTTAAGCTGCTGGGCTTCCCGGGGATGTCTGCTCATAAACAGGGCATTCTTAAGAACCAAAGGAGCCCTTGAACTTGAAGGAATAAATCTAGACCCTCTAGCTATTGCCTGGGGAAAATCTGGGTCAGGACAACCATTCTGGTCCCCTTCACATCCTACCAACATGATGTCATGTCTAAGGTCAATCTGCACCATTTTACCAAAATGCCTTAAAAGCCCGGCCAACGTGCCATGTTCACAGAAAAGGCATTCTAGAATCATACGTTGAAAATCTTCTAAGATGTCATCTAATTCGTTCCCAGCTTTTGACCAAGATTTCTCCTGAGCTCTCTGGCCACATGGCTGGCAAGATGATTCTGGAAGTTCTGTGGAAAGATCAGTAAGCCTACAGGTGCTTCTCTGGGGACCACAAAAGCAATTAGAATAGCAGAGGAAGTGTGCTCAGCCAAAAAGGGAGTCACCATGCAAAATATGAATGAAAAGTAGTTCCAGATCGGGAAAACAATGTTTCAGCTGTCAAAGTTTGTCACCAACCCAGCGAAGCTGAGTGAAATAGCAAATCCTTCTCTGCCAGTCAAAGTGGCTCAGTTGCCAGGCCAACCAATTGGAACCGAGAGCCACAGTCTATTATCCCCGGCCTTGCCCATTAATAACAGCGGAAGAACAATAACTCAAAATAATTACAGAAGTGAAAGGTAGTAATTAGCGTACAAATGAGCTATTAAACGATTCGGAAATTTCCAAGTGAGAAGATGACCTTTTCACTTCTTATCTGGCGGTGACAAATTGGGTTCTGATGTGAGAAGAAAATAAAGCACTCTGACACGGTACGCATTTTCTTTGCCTCCCCATGGGAAGTGGGCCGAGTTAATTAAAAATATGGCAGAAAGCATGAATTTCAGTCTGTTCCCTGGTGGCCTGCTCACCTGCCTACCTGGGAGGGTCACCTTCCTCTGCAGCCCTTGGTGCCTTCTCTGTACGTTATAGAAGGAGAGGTGGACACTCCTACTGCGTAGTATTTTATGTAGTTAACTGACAATCTAACGGACGTGTGTTATGACATTTCCCACCGTTATTAAAAATTACTGGCTGAACAGCCACATGCTGCGGGCTCATTAAGTCCTCTAACAAATCATTCCACTTCACCGTGTAAACACGGTGTTGTCGTCCCCCGCCTGAACGTCCTCTCTCTGAAAGCATTTCCGGGTCATTCTCCCCATGTCACTGCTGAGCAAAACTACACAGATTCCACCACGGAGAGTCCAATTAACCATGCCGCTCACCACCACTGATACATTAACACGACATCACGTCATGTGAGAGACGCATGCTAGAAACGCCTTCCATTTCTCCTTCTCTGGGGAAAAAAAATCACCCTGGGCTCTAGAATTGCCTGTCCCTTCCTGTATGAGAAGGTCTCGTTTGTCACCTTGGTCTTGATGAAACTGCAATCTGGGAGATCTCTTTGCAAGTCCAAGTATGAAAAGCCGTCCCTGCACTTTATTTTGAGGCCCAAGCTCTTGACGAGAGAAAACACAGAGCCGTGGGGTCGGCCTGGAGAGAAAACTGATTGTCTTTAACACAAAGCAGCCAACGACACACAGTGACTCATATTACACCCACTAGGCTTCCACCTACAGCAGAATTCAGAACCACCAAACCCTGGCGGACAAAAGATCCGAGAGGTGACTGAAGTCACACCCCCTGCCTAAGAGTGGGGGGGCCAGAGGCTCACAGTGCAGGTGCCTGCTGCCCGTCATCACACGGCTGGTCTAGATCCCAGGTCGTCACCTGGCTCATCAGCTTTGTAACCTCCCATGGCACCTGGCCGCGTGGCTAAATGAGCATTCATTCAGTAGCCAACAAAACGATCCCAGGAATATGTGCCCTTTTAGGACACTTGCATTCCAGCAAACAACAGAGGAGACGTTGTTTAAACCTGTCTTCTGCTGCTGCAAGAGCCAACGTAGCAGGAAACGGGAGGAGCCATTAACGTCCAGAGAGCTCCGGGTGAGCGGGGTTCTGCCTCACGGGGAGCCCTTGTATTCCTTAAACCAAAGCAGAATTGTCGCAGATGCTGCAAAAACACACGGGGGACAAGGCTAGTGATTTTCTCTTGGGCATCAGGAAAAGCAAGTCAGGGAAACTTCTCGGAGGGCAGAAAAACGCCCCATTGGACGACAAGGGAGAGCAGAGACAGGCCGATTCAGAATATCAAGTGTCACTTCTAAAATCAACACACTCTGTTTCACACAATAAAACAGAGTGGAAACGAGGGGGAAGAGGAAAGCAATGTTCTCAGAGAGCACAGAGGCTTGGCGGAGGGGAAGTATTACGCAATGACATTTCAAACGATTCCTGACAAGTACAAACACTTCATGAACTGAAAATCGAGGAGAGAAAAAGGAATCAAATGCCCCGAAGCAGACGGCGCCCGCAGTGCTCAGAGGCCTCAGTTCGTATTCACGGCCCGGCAACTGCGGGCCGATGAGCAGCCGGCGATAAGCGTCGGCTAAGCGTCTGGCGTTGGTGACAGGGACACGTTGTGGAGTCGCCTCCCGGCGCAGCCACGAGGCGGGGCTGAGAAGGGCACCCACTCACCAAACGGGGAGGGCGCGCGCTCCGCCCAGGCACACCCAGGAAAGTCTTCCCAGGACAGCTGATTAGCAACCTAATTCCGTTTTCAACCTTAAGTCGAGTTTGCCATGTGCTACAGACTGAAGGTGTGCCCCCTCCCCAAATTCACACGTGGAGATTTCAGCCCGAGACGGGAAGGTATTTGGAGCTGGGGCCTTGGGAGGGGAATTAGGTCGTAAGAGTGGAGCCCTGGTGAGTGGAATTAGTGCTCTTATAGGGGGAGCCCGGAGCTCCCATGCCCCCTTGCACCATGTGAGGACACCGTGAGAAGTCGGCCATCTGCAACCTGCAAGCCAGCGCCCCCACCCAGGACCTGGCCGTGTAGCACCCTGAAATGTGAGAAGGCCACACGTGCTGTGTAAGCCCCCCGTCTGCGGGACTTTTGGTTTTGCCACGCAAACTCCTTAGGACACAATGTAACCTAACATAATCACAGGCACTGGAGACAAAGACGGGGACATCTTTGGGGAGTCGGGGGCTGTTATTCTGCCGAGCACAAGGATCATGTGGAAGGAGCCACAAAACTTGCTCTGATGACTCGACAACCAAGTAGGAAATAGAGTGCATCCCCTAATAACAGCGCTGCTAATGGCTCTTGGGGACCAGGCTCTGCTCTGCGCAGTGTGGGGGATTAACGAAGGGGCGGTGAGCCACAGCCCACCATCGTTTCTGGAAATAAATGTCTACTGGAACGCAGCTTTGCCCATTCGTTTATGGATTGTCTCTGGCTGCTTTCTCATGACAGTGGCAGCACTGGGTGGCGGTGACAGAAATCATGTGACCCACGAGCCTAAAATACTCACTATCCAGCCCTTTACTAAAGAAAAGAAAGAAGTTGGCCCGACCCGTGGATGAGCTCACTGAATAACCCTGTGAGGTCGGTACTCTTCTTCTGATCCCCATTTTATACTTCAGAGGCCTGGAGCACAGAGAGGTACAGTCCCTGGCCTCAGCTCACATGGCTCACAAGCAGCAGAGCCAGCATCTGCATGTCCCTTAACAGCCCCTCTCCAAAACAAGCACGAACCGAAGCCCCAGGGACGCACGCCCGCGCGGACCGAGCGGGGAGGGGGTGGATGGGGCTCTCACTCCTGAGGCTGCAGCCACGTGCCAGGCCCCGTTCTAGGAGCTCTGCCCACGCTCCACACAGGAACCCGACCCGGGGGCCAGTATCCTCATTGTAGAGATGCGGACACCGCGCCTCAAAGCCCCCGGCTCCTCCTGGCCGAGGCAGGGCTCAGGCCCAGGGCTGTCCCGCTCCAAAGTGTTGGAGCAAGCACCCTGCAAGGGGCACACTCCTTCCGGGAGGTGACATCCAGGAAGGCCACCTGGCTGCATAGGTCTGAGTTGGATTAGAGGAACGAGTGGGACTTCGAGATGCAGAGCTGGGAGTGGAGAACAGGGCACTCCGGGGAACTGAACGGAAGGAGACACGTCTCAGAGGCGACAACCATCACGAGTCCGTCTGGTGGGCAGAGACGGGGCTGGCTGGCTGGCGTGAGGCCACGTGAGGGGCCGCCGGGAGTTGGGGTTACATTGGTGAGAAGGGTAATTGTTAACATGCGGGATCTTGAACGCCACCCGGGGAGAGCACAATTTTCTTCTGAGAAAAGAAAAGGCGCCCAGGTTTGTCCACGCCTGGGGGAAGAAATCAAAGGTGATGGGGAAGGGCTAGAAAGAGAAGAAAAGGGACACGGGCCGGAGGGGAACCATGGGGCGGGCAAAAGAGGAAAAGACAAGGACATGGCAGCCGGGGTCTCCGCAGGAAGGCCGGCCGAGCACGTGGTGTCCCGGGGGGACACAGGGCTGGCGTGTGGCCATCGGGGGTCTCCGCACAGAAGGCCGGCCGAGCATGTGGTGTCACAGGGGGACACAGGGCTGGCGTGTGGCCATCGGGGTCTCCGCACAGAAGGCCGGCCGAGCACATGGTGTCACAGGGGGACACAGGGCTGGCGTGTGGCCATCGGGGTCTCCGCAGGAAGGCTGGCTGAACACGTGGTGTCACAGGGGGACACAGGGCTGGCGTGTGGCTGTCGGGGTCTCCGCAGGAAGGCCGGCCGAGCACGTGGTGTCCTGGGGGGGACACAGGGCCGGCGTGCAGAGGCGATGAAAGACACGTGGTTACTCCGGTTTTGGCTCTGCCGCGTGTAGGCGGCCAGCACTGCCTCCACATGGTGTGCCCAGCATGACATGCAGAAATAGAGGTATCCCCGTGTTCGAAAGGCAGGTCCGTGTGCGGAGACGACGACTGAAACTGTAGAACTGGAGGCTATTCCTAGTGCAACACTCACTCTCCATGGTGTCTGCAAAGACACCGATTCTATGGGTCCTTGCCAATATCTCAGGATGGAAACCCCTGACTCACAGGCCTATAACATGTTACAGAAAGGCCAAGCCACCTACCCAAGGTCCCCAACAAAGTCCAGGCGCCCTGGTGAGTAACATCAAGGCTCCTCCTCCACGGCTCCTTTCCCGAGATTCTGCCATGACACTCTCCCCTGACGAGTCCTGTGGGCCCAGTTCAGTCTTTGCCTTCGGCTGATGCAATTCCAGAACCAAACATACTCACCCGGGGCTGCGGCCAGCCCTTTTCTACACCAGCTCCTCGTATATTAGAAAACGATGGCCCGGCTCCGACAGAACGATTCACAGATGACGATGGGAATGGACCGCGACCTTTGAAGTTACTAACAACGTGCTTGTATCCATGTACATTCAAGTATGTCAGCCCAGCCTGTCCTTGGGAGACGCGTGTGGTAAAGGCGGATATGGGATGATTTCAATTTCACAAATGACAATAAGCTGAGGCCAAGAGTCTCTATGTGGCCCTTATGTCACCTAGTGTCCTGCTCTTTCCTTTGTGCCAGAACTTCCCAATCAGCTCCCAACGCGGATGAGGCTAGGTGCTTTGGGTCGTGCACTGGTCTTTCAGTAAAGGTGTCTTTCTAAAGAACAAGACCATATAATTCTTAAGGGAAGATACCAGCCTGGCATTGATTAGCTTGCGAGCTATTCTCTGTTGCCCTGAATTTCACAAGATTAAAAGTTTTACATCAAGTACAAGATTTTGTATTTGTATTCCCTTGCCTTCTTTTTTAAAATGTCCTTCATTTATTCCAGCAATAAGAACATATGTTCCAAATAATTCCCATGTGGAAACGGACCAGAAACAGCCAACCAGCATAATATGCTAGCATGACAGAGCCTTCAACACAGGCTGACTTAGGGAAACGACTTCAAGGGGGAAAGGGTTTTCAAAGGAAATTCTGCTCCATTCAAACAATCAGAAAGATTTATGAACCCCAGCCTTCTGCATCCAACAGATGACATGTATGTCTTCAAAGTGAACTAGCTCATGTCTCCCTCGTTTTAGACAAAATTAAGTGAGAGGAGGGATAGAGTAAAACTCGAATGAAATATTCTGATGACCACAGAGGGCAGGATGAGGCAGCTTGGTTGATGCGCCCACAGGCCCAGCGATCACCTGGCGTAATCCCGCGAATCAGAACAGAACAGACCAAATGGACTGTGAGGTCAGCGTCCTAGCAGTCAGAGTTGCCCAGAGATTGAGGGAGCCACCTGGGAGCTGGAAAATTCCCTCTCCTGGGAGGTGTTCGGGCTCATCCAACAATTCAAAACCTAGAGGGGACTTGGGACAGGTGACTCTGGAGATGCCTGCATCACAGACCCTCTCTGACTTAAGGAGAAAGAGACCCTAAACGGTGGCTCTCGAAAGTATTTGGATCTATGCCCACCTGTTAGGGCATCTACACCCCTGTAGGAATTCAACGCTGTAATTTTAGAAAAGGATGTAGTCATTCATTCAACAACAGGTACTGAAAACCTACTACCTTCCAGGCACCATATCTTATTATGGATTCAACAAATATTTATTGAACATTTACTATGTGCCAGGCATTCTACTTGGCCCTGGCAATAGAGGGTTTGAGACAAAGACGTGAATAGGACAAGCTTAGCTATTGGTAAGTATTGTTACTAAATGAAATAGAGTGATGGTAACAGGACAACTGGTGACTGAGGTGGATATGTTGGGGCTAGGAGGTGAAATATGAGAAGTGAACATCTGGAAGGGCAGAAGCCAGGAGAAGAAGGAGCAAGTTCAAAGCTCTAAAGTAGAAACAAGAGGGACGGTTGGTGCGAAGGCCACGGTGGCCCGCGCGTCGGGAGAGGAAGACGCGGCCTGAGTGGGATCCGAGCAGGTCGGAAGAGCCTTGCATAAGTTCAGACGTCACTCGAAGTCAGCTGGGTGGCCAGGAGACCACCCCACCAGCCCCTTCACCCGAAATTTCATGCAAGACTATGTAGCGAGGCCTTGAACTTGAACCTAGGTAAGGTGAGCGTATCTAGAATAGAGTGAGGTGGTGAGGTCATCTCAAGGCTGAGCAGAGGGACGTGGAGAGGTCTTGGGAGGAGGCTGGGAGAAGACAGCCTTCTGGAAGGAAGTCGAAATCCACAGACCTCCGTTCGATCGGTGACCAGAGATGGCGGGCTCTGCACGGAGGTGCACACACAGGTCACGGAAGAACAGGCTGACCCAGCTGCTCAGAGAAGCCTGGCTCCAGAGTGGGGAGGGGTTCGGAGGGAGGAGCCCCTCTTCCCAGCCAGCCACTCGGGATACCAGTTTGCCCCCTTCCCAGGACGGCTGACTGGACAGGCGGTGACCCAAATGCCTTGAATTGTAACCTCCCCAGTTCTAAAGCTCCAGGATCCCCTGGCCATGTTCGGGTTTCTGTTAGTGGGGTCAGAATGGGGGGCAAAATTACTGCAGAGGGAAGTCTAAAAATGTCCCCAAGTCACCACCACTCACTCCTGGGCCACCAAAAACACTTCTCCCGGAATGATGGAAAGAGTGACAATTCTAAACAATTTTACTCTCGTGAAGGAAGGTATGTTGTCACACCTGAACGAGAAGTCATAGCGACAACGCTGTAATTATTTCATGGACGCAGCAGCACGTGACCCGTAGAGCCCTGGGAGACAGACGTGCCACGACCGTGGGGTCAGACAGGTTCTGCTTTGAACACTGACCTTGGGCAAGTTACTCCACCTGGCTGAGCTCCAGTTTCCTCTCCTGTAAAACGGGGACAGTAGCACCTGCTCTCAGAGTTGCCGTGGGGATTGATGGCGCGTGGAAACACCTAGCACGGTCCCAGGCACACGGTGGCTGCTCCGGAAAAGTCGCGTCCCTTTATTCTGGGGCGGTGCGGGGGGCTGTTGGCAGTTCTCTGATGGTTCTTTTCCCCCTTTCTGCAGATATTTTGAGCCAGGTGAGGGTGAAGAGAGACACCCTGGCATTGCTATACAAAACAAGGTAAAAAATACAAGCTTCGTGCCTGGAGGAGTGCCTGGCACAGCAGGAACCCCCGCAGGTGGTGGGGACTTTGCTGTTGCCACTGGCGATGGTGCTGAAGGGCCAACCTAGAGGCCAGACCAGACCACAGCAAGCTCCTCCTTACCCTGGAAACGTCTGAGATCACCAAGAAGCCCACGTCTAAGACGGACGCAGAACTGCCTTCATGGGAACGTGCCATCCCCCATGACGCCGCTGACCCTGTGACAGTCAGCACTGACTTTCTTATTTCCTTCGCTTCTAAAACGCTTGAGAAATCTTCCCACCCCCTAACTCAGGAGTCTGAGGTAGGAACGCCAGAGAAGCCACGGGAGGTCAGAGAGACTTTTTCCCATCACAAACTGGGCCACATCTGTTTCTGCCATAGGAAGCAAACAGCCACGTGCCAAACTGCGTTGGCACTAGGTGGCAAACTCACTGACTCCGTTGGGCTACTGGGAATGGGGTCGATTAATCTAGAGAAACAGCTCCTGCCTGCACCTGTGTTTTCCCAGGGGGGGTCTTGACCAGGTACAAACCATCAGGCCTTGCGGTGACGTCCAGAATTATTTGTCAGCATTGAATTAAATCACAGAGAAGCAGCCTCTGCAGAAACATCTCGAAATAAAAGCATCGAGCTCATAACAATGGAGGAGAGAAAATCCTGGCAGAGTTTGCAAGCACAAGCCACATACCCGTTCTGCTGCAAAATGAATGTTGGAAAGGGTGTGGGTTTTATCATCCAAGTGAAACTAGTTTGTTGCACCATGAAACACAAAGGAATTCCTCACAGATGGATCAAGTGAACGACAAGATCTTGTTTCTCTGCAAAATAAGGAAGGCGCCCATTCCGTCACATTCAGCGTATTCCTTTACAAGTACCCGTTCACGTCCCATGCTGCGAAGCCATTATAAAACAGGCTGCATATAGGCACAGCAGAGAGAAGGACACAAGTGGAACGTGGACTCAATGCTAGGATTTTATCTGCATATAAATCCCTGGGGATTTTTCGAGCACCCCAGGCTATTCCTCCGTGCGTGTGTCTCTGGGACGTTCGTGTTGAGATAGGGAGGAAGTAGGTGAACTATAATCAGGGGGGTTTTACTGAGCCTTCTGGAAAACTGGGTTCAGACACTACCAGTGGGAGTGACAGTTCTCCCCCACAACAGCCCTGATGGTCTGCGGGTGAGTCCTCCGGAGTATGCCAGCTACATGGAGTCTCTGCTATGTCCATCTCCCTAGCACAGTGCCTCCACCTTCTAGTCCTTTCTGTGAGGAACCAACTCTGATACAGCTCCTCCCAACCCACCTTATCATAGAGGTGTCACAGGCTCAAGGCAGGGCAATCAGTCTTCCCTGGGGCTTTGCTGCTGGCACTGTCAGGGAGGGCTGTGTCTTTTGGGCCTGTGGGCTCAGTGAAGCTAACAGGATATGAGTCTCAGGCTGTGTGTGACCATCTCACCTATCATGTGGGGAAGAGGTGGGAGAGTGATTCCTGCTGGCGTTCTTTAAGCCTCTGGACACAACCAGACCTGACGCCAGAGGCGCTCCTGGACCTGCGAGTTGTAAGAGCTAATGTTCGGCAGAAGTAAACACTCTTTTTAAAGTACCTACGTTAATGCAGTTATGACAGTGTTATGTTAGAGAATTACATGCCTATGATTTTGGTATGGATTACCAGCTCATTAAAAAAGGGGGGTGGGGGTGTTATTTGTGCCAGACCCTGTATGTCTTGTGTGGTTAAACAATTTGAGTTTTGTCTCCTCTACTTACAACCAAAAATATACCACAGACTGGATCTTGAAAAAGCTGTTTCAGATGAAACACGGAGTGGTATGACCAGGTGCAATTCAGGAAGACCTCGCATCTCCATCCTTTGTGGAGCTGGTTGGTGTTCAACACCACACTGATGCTAAGGGGTTCCCTGCGAGGAGCTGCATAGAGCTGTCCCCTGAACCTAGTGCCCAAGGAGAAACTGTTGCACGGCCTGCCTCTGAGCTCTAGAACAAGGAAGGGAAGGCCACCGTGGGGGCAGCAACTGGGATCCCCAGCTGCCACAGGAAGCCCACCGACTGCCTCTGTGTTTTCAGGAGAATAAAGAACCAGGTCGATTCATGGACAGCTGCCAGCAGCACCCAGATGTGTGCTGCCAGTAAGGTGGTGCCCGGGGCAGAAGGCTGACAGTAAGCAGAGGCCCACGGAACACCCTAGATTAGATGTGATGAAAATAGTACTTTAGTTCTGCAGTAGTGCCCCCACTAAACAACTATGGTGTGTCTATCAGCTACTTCCTTCCACTAAGAACGATGTTCCTTGAAAAGTAGCAGCTAGACTAACTCACAACTCAAACAAGCACGCACAGGCATTTCCTTGTAACCATCATTCTCCTCTGGCACAACTGCAAAAGCGTGCTATTTCCATTTGGTCACGGTGACTATTAAAAAGGTGTGTACTCAAGGCATGTGACGTTCAGTGGCATCCATGGTAGATACAGTTAGTGATGACTGTATTAACAAGGCAGCTGAGTTTTATCTTTGTGTCTTTCGATAATTCCCCTTGCAAGTTTAGAGGAAGGAGAGAGAAATTTGGGGTGCTATTTTTTCCCAAGTGACATCACGTTTGAACTTTCATTTCTTTGCCAATATGGAATGTTGGTTCTTCTAATGGCCCCTCTGTTTGCAAATATTTACAGGAATTTTTAGTCACAGAGTTTCAGTCCCGTTTTTGTCCTCATTTCAAAGGTCAATTATTTCACCTGGAGAATTTTATTGTCACTTCTAGCTTTTTGACTCTACAATATTAAGCCATATGTAGAAGATCTTTTAAATTGGCAGTTTTTCATCATAATTTAGTTATTTATTATTAAATCCTCTATTTCAGGTCTAAATCCATTTATGAAAAGTGAGGACAAGTCTCCCTTTTGTGGGCCAGGAGGTCTAGCCAGAATACTGCTTGAAAATTTCCTAGAATCTGTTTCTTTAAGTCTTCTATTGATTTATTTTCATTTCGTTTGCAGTTGTGAACCTTGGTACAATCTCCTCTTTGGAAAAGATTTCCACAGTGCCCTAATGAAACACGCTGCCTATTTTTCTTGCCCACACAAGGCCATGATTAAATTATGACCCACTGGGTTATTTAAATCCTCTCTTTTGTCTTTCCCACCCTGTGCCTTTCACCGTTTTCGCCATCCGAGGGGGCTAACGAGCAAATGAACTAGTTGGCACCAATTGGAGAGTCCAGAACAGTAAGTACTTAATAAAACTTCAAATTCTGCAGCAAATTTCTGTCTGTCTCACTGAGGTTTAAATCTTTTTAATTGTATCCCTTAACTCAGCGCTAGACATGGTTTAAATTCAGCTTCTCTACATCAATCTTTTGGCCTAGCAATTTTATGAGGTGATAAAACGTGAATGTCCTTTTATTGAGAAAACCCGGAAGAAAGAATAACTCATTCTGGAGGTCGGAGGAAGGAGCGGAAGGAAGAGAAAGACTATGACGTGGGTGGCAGACAGCAGGCGATCGGCACGTGCAAGCGGGGGCGTTCCAAGTAGTTTGAAGGGGCGTGAACTGGAGCTTTTTTGATAGAGGATAACCTTGGAGTCGGCATTTTGTTTTGTGGGCTCCTTGGCTTATCAGTTTGTAAAAGGCTGACCATTGAAACTTCGACGGCTATTATTTCCTCATTTTTCTAGAGCCCTTCTTAAGTGTATTAATTTCTTACATAACAGAAGTTTTCCCAAATTGGCATTGCTATTCTAAATCCAGAATACGTTTGCCATTTACTAAGATGAGTGCAAAGTTAAGGTTATGGAGCAACTTCATGTAGGAAACGTGTTCTCTCAGGAGAGTGAAACTCTGATACAGGCTAATAAGAAAGAGGCCTAGGAGCAGATCAGTAAGCTACCAGATTATTGACTCCAGAATATGAACTAAACAAAACAATCTCCAAATGATTGACAGTGTCATTATGAAGATTTGAAGGGGATCAAAGACAAAGTTTAACCAATCAGTGTTGCACCAATTGGCCACCAATCAAACAGACCTCCAACTGTTTGTCTTTAAAGTTGATTTGGGTTGGATAGGAGAATTGCTGGGTCTGCACCGACACCTACTGTCTGTGTAGTACTTCTTCAGTATCAATGGACACAAGATGATCCAAGAAGTAACCAAAACACATTGGACATTACTGTGCAAATAGTCAAACAATTGCAAAAGCAAAGCAATTGGTGAATGAATAGCAAGTTAATGGCAAAAGGTTTTACCAAATAGTACAACTACAAACCAAAACCTCTAACTTTTTAAAACAAATTATGTGCCTACAAACCAAAAGGTCTAATTTTCTTAAACAGATCTTAAGATACAGATCAAAGAACAATAAATAGAATAAATTCAGCCACCAAAGTTCACTGAAATAAGTCAGAGACTGTTTGGTTACAAATCCTAGGATAACCAAGTATGTTCAGCGACAGGAACACAGAAACCTGTTAGAGCCCAAATCATTGTGGAGACAGACCTACCTGGTAGCCAACATGAAGGACAAATACAACTTTGGCACAAGTAGTCCAATAAACCTATTGCAGGCCCAAGGAACCCAAGGAAAGCTACTGAGAGTCTCCAAAACTATTTTGGTGAAGCTTGTCAAAGGATGTCAAAGAACAAGACCCATCATTTAAAATTTGAATCTACTTGGTGAGCACCCAATGCGATATGTACATGACGTATTACAGGATTGTACACTTGCAACCTGTATAATTTTGCTAACCAATGTCATCCCTATACATTCAATAAGAATAAATAAGTAAATAAAATCTGAATCTAAACTGCTGAATGTATTACCTACTTAAGTAAGGGAGAGTTATGCAGGTCACATGAGACTTCACTGAGCAAAGCTAATTGCTATCTTCTAATAAGTTTGGGGGAAGATGCAAGAGAGGGAGAACGTCAGTCTTAGAAATACATTCTGGGCTGGCTGCAGAGGCCACAGTGGACTGACTAAGAAGTGTGCTCAGTGGGGTGAGTCCATTGCCAATTGATTGTCATAGCATAAGGCTGTCATTGATTGGTTGGCTTTCAGAGATCGGCTCGCTGAGGTAAATTGCCGTTGATTGATCATGAGCCGCTTCCAGTGTTTACTGGTTACCATGGCTATAAATTGTCAATCTTTTCTTGAGAGTTTGGGGACTTTTCATTCTCAGCCTCTCAATTAGATTCACAAAGAACTAAAGGGAAATAATATTACTAACCGAACAGATGACACCTATCTCTTGTCCTCGCCTCTGTGACTGGCCACTATTTCCAAAGGAAATAGAATAGACCCAGCTGGCTCACAGTGCACAGAAGCATGCTGCTTGCTTTTTGGCTTCCTAGGGTCTCTAGGTGATTGCAGATGGAGTGCCTGATGATAAAACAGGTTGTTCTTGTTTTCAGATTCACCCCCTTGTTTTGCTCTTTCAAAGGAAAAGCTTTTTCACGTTTTCAGTCCTCTTGGGCTTCTGCCGCTCTCCCTGGCTTCTCCTAAGTACTGGTTCGTGCCCTTGCATTCGGGGGCTCAAGTGATGAATGTGCAGGTCAGCCAATTCTGCTGCTGTGACTGTGCCCAACTTTTCAAAAAGGGGTCTTGCTGGGTGGGAAACAGGACGTATCCAGGCAAAAGAACGAAAACACACAGCTACATGTTTTCAATGCCAAGGGATTTGTAGAGACATTAAGGACTAACGGAGTTCAGAGGTGAGAGTGACCCTGCCCTAAGTGATTAGGTAAGGCTTCACAGAGGAGGTGACTTGATCTGGTTCTTAAAAAACCCGCTAGTGCTTTACTAGGCAGAGAGGGAGTAGCATTAAACACAGACAACAGAGCATTCTAAGAGGTCGGGGATTCATTTGATTTATTTAAAGATGCTATGGAGAGGTTCTGCTTACAGTTACTACGTAGAAAGTTGTAAGAAACCATTAGCCTTTGTCTAACAACCAAAGGAGATAGATAAGCTATGATGTGCAGTGAACAAAACTTCAACTCCAAATAATGACGAGCCTTTCAGAGACAAGAAGAAACCCAGAGCTGCTCTTCTGCCTGGCTGTGCAGGAGGAGGATGAATCCTGTAAGAGTGGACCTAAAGGGGGACCAGCCAAACCTTGAGTGACCTCCTGCAGGTACGTCGGCACTGGAACGAGAGCGTAGAGTCCCAGGAGCACTGGCTCCAGAGCAGGTCTGCATCCACCACAGGGCCCCTGAGTGTGCTGGGCAGAATACTAAAAGCTGAGGGTGGAGCAGACCCGAGAGATAGTTCCCCCAAGTCTCTCCAGCAAGAGAGCCAACCCCCGAAGGAGCAAGGTAGCTGAGAAAAAGCAATGCAAGACACAAAGAGCTTCAGCCAGAAAGAGCTGGGGCCAGGGAAGGGGAGCTGAGGGAAACCCCGCTAGGTGCAAAATTCCTAGGGTAGGATTGGGGAACCCAGTAAACTTATCTGGAAACCCAAAAGGCTAGGAGCGAACTGCAAAACAGGAAGCACACCTACCACAGGAAAGCCGTCACAAAGAGATCTCTGGATCTGATCAGTCAGACCCCACGCCCCACAGAAAACAGCTCCTCATCCTGATCCTAAAACATTAGAAGCAAATGGTAAACGGAATCGAAGCCAAGAAGCCCAGACCCAGCGACGTGTCAGTCAGACCTACTCCACCATCCCATCAGGAAGCCTGAAACGAGGAGGCACGTGCCCCTCCCTGGAGGTGGACTCGGTTGGCTTCCCTGGAGGTGGACTCCAGGTTTTTTGTACGAAATATCTAGCACACATGCAAAGTTTACAAGATGCACAAAGTAGCAAGGAAGTGTGATCCTGGAACAGAAGAGAAAACAGGCAATAGACACAGAGAGATGGCCCACAGTTAAAAGGGTCAGACGTGAACTTCAAAATAAGTAGGACACAAATGCCAAAGGAGCCCCGTAGACACCATACGAACATTCTCAAGCTCTTCGTCATCTTTTGCTAATAGTATTTTTTTTCTCTTTAACTTAGATCAGCTTCCTTATTTTATATATTGGAAGATTACTTTTAAAAATCAAGTATTTCTAACAAGCCAATGAAGACTATGCATGTTAGATCTAAATTATCTTGGGATATAAATTAGAAATTTTTACAAGTTTCCAAGTAACAACAACATCTGGACCACAGTGTGTCTATATCCGAGTTACTGTAATGAAATAAGGATCTGTCCAACCCACAACCTCCACAGCCTACATTTCCAAGGAATGGATGGCTCATCTATTCTCACATAAAGTAGCTCATAACTCTGATTAATAAACTCATTAATTCTTTAAATAATACATTGGTGGTCACATAACCAGTAATTATCACTTTAACCAACTCTTATTAAACAGACATATTAAATATTACATGCAAATGTTGCCCCCACTTCATTAGTGATAATATACAAAAATTGCTTTCCATGTGATTTTACTTGCATATATTAATAAGCAAGATGGTCAACCTTTGTCCCAGTTTTTACATAAGAAAATCATGACTCTGCAATAGCTAAACACATTGAGTATACCAAAGATTAAATTAATGGGCACCATTAAGTAGAGGCCATGTTTTCCTTCATTAAACTACAAATTCCAGGCCTATAATTCTTATGTCTTCCTAGTCGAAGGACCTTTGGAAGTTTTACGACGTATCAAACCTCTGCTGATGAGTCAGATTTTTCTTCCAGAAATCACAAAGGTAGGTTACCTTTCACTGCACACATCATCTTTGCATCTACCGTCCCTAAAAGGAATTCTTTCACGCATCCTAAGAAAAGCCTGATGAAAAGTGTGAAATAAACGTACACCCAAAAACTTCTCCAGTCCACCCAGTAGCTTTCTATGACTGGCCTGAGTTTCAGGAACCCGGAGAGACGGACCAGAAACGTCCCTTTGTACCCAAGCACCTGTCATTGGGTAAGTGTTCTCCCATCTCCAGCCCACGCATTTGAAGCCCCATCGGGTGGCCCCCGAGCACGCCCCCTCTCCCTCACCCCTCACTGTAGCAACCCCACAGCCAGGACTGAAGATGCTCTCTGGGTTCCAGACTTCCAAAGGAAGGGTGGGGGAGGGGAGGACAGAGAGAAACAGAGGATGAATCTGAGCAGCTGCCAGCAGACCAGGCCTGAGGTTAGAGCCAGGTAAAGAGCCCTCTCCGCTGGTACTGCCTTTGCGGGTCAGAACCCCACCGGGGTGGCTGGAACTCAGTGTGACAACGGGCTTCACAGCAGGCGAAATGGGGTCATTAGGCCAGAGTCCATCTCCAGCTCTAGCATTTCAGCGTTCTGGAATGCTGCTCTCTACATGCTCTTGCTCAAAGTTTGGCTTTAGTGTAGGGTTCCCAGATGTAACGAATAAAAATACAGAATCCCCAGTTAAGTTAGATGTGCAGATTAATGACGACTTTTTTTTTTTTAGTGTTAAGTATGCCCCATGTAATAGTACACTAAAAAAGTACTCCTTGTTTACCTGGATGTAACTAGGTGCCCTGTCTTTTATTTAGTGGATACATCGTTAATGTAGATAATCATTTATATAGTCAGCAGGTACTGAGCGCCATGACAAGGCCCTGAGACTACCAGCATTGTCGTGTCTGAAGCTAACGGCCCGTGAGGGAAGTAAGGACAGCCTGTAAGGGACGGAAGTCCAGGCCTGACGAGCGGCGTGCGACTTACACGCTATCACCAGGAAATCCTGGCAATGCTGGAACAATAGGCACGAAACTCTGTCTTTGGGGAAGGAATTAAGAATCAGAGATGAGAGGGAGAACTACTGTGTGCTGATTAGCCTTCCTCTGTCCTGCGTGGGTTTTTCCAACCATATATGTAGATAACCTACCTAATTTCTTTTTTCATTAAAATCAAATTAAGCCCAAAATAAAGATGGTTGCAATATATAATTGTGATAAATAGATTTTTTAAAATCAACTTTACTGCTTTATCAATAATTATAGCAATACCTATTATAAATATGTTCATTTTATTTTTTGTTGTCGGGGGCATGTTCCTCCTTCGGAGCATGGCCCTCAACTGCTCGTGGACTCTTAATAATTAAAACGGTCCCACTTTCCCATTCAAGGGCCCTGACTTGTTAAATAGGAGAAAATACCCACGGATGCTGGGTTTTCCGTGAGCCCCACTCCTGCGTTTCTCTCTGAGGCCGCGAGGGGCCTTACTCGGACAAGTAACTTAGCCCACGGAGTGCTCAGTCCCCCAGACAGGCTGGGGGTGGGGTGGGCAGCAAGCCTCCCCCCCCCCCGCCCCCGCAGCCCAGACCCACAGGGCGGAGCTTTGATCCGACTCTACTGACCCAAGGGGGTCTCGTTTGTGGTTCCAGAAGTCAGAGGTCACATCCCCAACAGTGTTAAAGATCATGGCACAAGGCCGAGACCCAGTGGCCTCAGCTCTACAGTTTTACAAAGGAAAAGAGATTTTCGTGACAGAGGAGTATTACAGTGACCAAGTTATCGTCTCCCAAGTGGACTTCAACTCCTTTCTAGTTCTGCAGTCAGAGAAGAAATAACACTTTTTGTTATTAAGTTTGCAACACATTCCTGACAATATTGGCCAGGTCCCACTCTAATTCTCAGAGACCAGGCTGTCAGCATTGCGAGGGAAGGTGGGGGACGGGGAGCGACCGTCCCCGGACGGGTTAGCAGCCGTTACCTGATGAGTGTGCACGGCCTGCGCACAGTTAGAAGCCACTGCTGCGACACACGGGCCTGGGGTGACACGCGGGCCTGGGGCGACACGCGGGTCTGGGGCAACACGCGGGCCTGGGGCGACACGCGGGCCTGAGGCGACACGCGGGCCTGGGGCGACACGCGGGCCTGGGGCAGGCTCCCTGCGCACCGGCTCATCTCCGCGCACCAGCGAACACCAGCCCCAGGCCCTCGAGCAAGCTTCCTCCACACGGATAAAAATTAAATCCCACTGACAAAAGGGACACTACTCAATGGCCACAGAACGCCAACGGGCAAGATGACAGCGGGCTGTCTCCTCCTCTGCAGCTGGTCGGGGTCCTTAGAACCAGAGCGCGGGGAGCGGGAGGGGAGCACCGACAAGGGACCGCCGGAGTCGGGTGGAAAGCAGGCCGCGACCACCAGGCTGCCCTCTGGGAGCATCCAGGCCAACTGTCCGATGCCCGGGGCACCCTGTGGGAAGGAGGGGACCTGGTTTCTCCCTCAGCTCTTCCCTGGGGAGTGCTGGGATCCCACGGGGGGAAGGAGCCTACGTCCGTGGGCCCCGTCGTGCCCCTGCCAAGCTCTGCCCTCCTCCGCCTGCTCTACAGCGTTCCCGGCACACGCCATGTCACGTGTTCGTCTGTCCCCTGCCGGTCTCGCCCGGTGCACACTTAATCCCTAGGAGAGCAAAGGCTTTGTTTTGTTCCCTTCAAAGTCCCCAGCACAGTGGGTCGCCCACAAACACGCGTCGAATGAATGGACGCACCTCCTCATTACTGAGCGCCCGAGGACTCTGCTGGGTGACTGGCACACAAGTGACGGAAGGACCCATGGAGTGCGGGACAGCCACACGACAGCACAGTTTTCGGCCCTAAAAAGCAATGACGTACTGACTGATCCGTATGAGGACATGGAGGAACCTTGACGACGTTATTTAAAATCACAAAAGGCCGTTTCAATGAACTGTTCAGAATAAGCAAGCCCAAACAGACAGAAAACAGGTTAGGTCAGTGTTTGCCCAGAGCTGGGGGCTGGGGGGTGGGAGAATGGGGGGCACGATGGTGAAAGGACACAGAGCTTCTCTTTTCAGGCTGACGAAAATGCTCCCAAATTCACTGTAGTGCTTGCTGGCTGCACAGCTCTATGAATAAGCTAAAAGCCACTGAATTGCACATTTTAAATGGGTGAATTCGTGATGTGTGAATTGTATCTCCATAAAGCTATTACCAAAATAGTAAATCTGGCCATACAATCACACCAAAATCCACACTCCTCCCTTTCTTTGGCCTTCACCTCCCATCAGGTTGCCTTTTCTAGGAAAACCATCCTAATGGAAAAGCCGGAAGCAGGCAACAGGGGGTCCAACATACGTGATAGAAGGAGAACGGCCCCTGGGTGGTGCAATGTAATGATGATGCACAATACTATGGGACCTACATACCAATGTCACCCCAATAAATTTAACAAGAAATAAAGTGTAATGAAACCAAAAATAAATAAATAAGCTAATGACAACACATTTCTTCAACCACGCTCATATTTTTCTAAAGCAATCCTCCTGAAGTGTGACGTGGCCCCACATAGGGCTCCTCGCTTCGGGGAGTCACCGTGTCCTCACCACCTGCCTGTCCCTCATCTGGAGGACAGGGGCGGGACTAACCTCTCCAACGTAAACATGAGATGTGAGGACCTGCCCGCAGCAGAAGAAAGGGGACACTGGAAGACGTAACACTCATGGAAATCTAGAACTTCCTGGCCAGGGAAGAGTTATAATTTTAGCAAGCAGAAAGTTTAATTCGATTTCTAATGGACTTGGAGGCCAAAGGATGAAGTGTTGTCCACTCTGCCATTGCCAGCTTTTCTCAAAAGCAGGAAAATACAACCAGCGCATCTGTTATTTTTGGAAAATACAGAGCGGTTCTTAAACTTAAACCCCAGGTAGACCCAATCCTCTGCTCTCCTCAACCCCTCACAGCGTTTTAAAATAGCTACCACGTTCCGAACAATCCAGAACAGCAGCTTGGCAGCCGCCCTCTTTTCTCACTCCCCGAGCACGATTCACAAGCAGACGGCCCTCGTCTCTCCCTGAGAGGATGAAACCAGACCCTGGTGGGGTCCCCCGCACCCCACATTTTCAGAGAGCCTCTTCGGGTCAAACCGCAAACAGCAGCACACTCACGTCTTACTAACTACAGTTCCCGGGTGTCTTCTTGGGACTGCAGGGAAAGAGAGTGGGTGCATGTGGAAATATTGATTTCCATAACAAGATTTTTCAGCTTTATTGACTTGCAGAAAATCACAGTCTTTAGTACCAAAAGAAAAAAAAATTTTTTTACCTTGTTTTCCCCTATTTCTGAAGGGAAAAATAGCTTGTTTGCTTTTTGCATAGACATCGAAAGTAATCAACAATGAAAAAAGTTAGGAAACCCATTAGCATCAAAAGATCCCCATTGCTCAGCTGGTAGGGTCCAAAAACAAACAAACAAAAAAAAAAAAAAACAGAAACAAAACCAGATCAAGTTAGGCCTGTGACTCGATTCCGGAAGGCAGCAATGTCTTAGCGTGAGCACCCCGAGGGCCTGCTGTGCACCCAGCTCCGTGCCGAGCACTGGAGATGCCACGTGCTCAGAGGCCACCTCCGTCCTGCTCCCTGCGTCCCCACCCCCTGCTCAGACGCGGCTGGTGGTGCATCTGTGACACAGCGTGAGAGCAGGGCTTCTCAGCTCAGCTCTTCTGACATGTGGGCAGGTCATCCTTTGTCGTGGGGCCATCCTATGCATGGCAGGACCTTCAGCATCCTGGCCTCTACACTAGACACCAGAAACACCTTCCCAACGGTGACAACCAAAAATGTCTCCCCAAATTGGCAAATGTCCCCTGGGAGCCAAAGCACGGGGCACGAGAGCTGCTAACGGTAAATGCGAAGTTCTAAAGGGTTCAGAGCAGTTAAACTCAAGAGGCGGCAGAGCAACCTACTTCCCTGGGACCTGACTCAGGGGCCCCCAGAGGACAAATGGGGCTCAATAAATGCTGCTTCCGGCTGATTCAGAGAGAAAACTACAAAGAAAAGACGAGTATTGTTCTCAAGAACCAGCAGAACACGAGGGGATTTGAACAAGCTACTGGGCCACAGGGCAAGAGCGTCCTAGTGCAAAGAGCGGTTGAGCGGTGCAGCAGCTGCTGAGGGGTCGGCCTCGCTCTCACCTGTCGAAAGTCAGGAGCTGGGGGTGCAGGGGCTCCGCTGTGGGTGGCAGCTTGGACTAGGCAACCAGCTTTGCTCTAACTCCAAGTCTGTACCACGTGACATTGCCCACCGCGCCCGAACCAAGTCGCCCTCCTACTGCAGGCTGGGAGGAGCCGGGTTCAACATGCCTGACCATCTCCGACCATGTGGACACAGAGGCACGTTCAGAGATGGGCACAGAGGGAGTGGACAGGGCAGAACCTCAGAGAATGCCACCTCCAGTCCCCATATATGCAGTGCCCAGGGCCTCATAGCAGCTAAGCCCTGGCCAGCTCTCAGAGTAAAGAATGTCAAGTGTTAGGTTCAGCGTTACATTCAGTACCTTGAATCTTGTCCTCACAGTGCAAATAAAAGGCACCAACGGAGGGGAGTCCATGCACTGATCTTCATCTCTCAGAGAGGCCACGTAAGGAGCAAGGTGAGGGCCGGATCTCCCCCTAGAGTGGCCTCCCCAGGCTGGGAGCGGGTGGCTGAACCAACGCCGTATGACCGAGGCCTGCGTTGTAACGAGGGGCGGTTTGATTCCTTCTTATGAACACACGGGTGATCCATCACACATCTGCGATCTCCAGGGTAGCAAAACGAGGTGGTGAATGACGAGAGCATCACTTCGTCAGCTCAGTGAATGAATAATCACGGCAAACGAAACAGTCAGTCCAGGTAATTAAATTCATTTGTCTCACAGACATGATTCCCTGACAGTTGCCTTTGTAAATTTGTCTTCTCCTCTTGGACCCTCTAGCTCAGTGGTTCTCAGCCTTCCTCATGCCGCGACCCTGTAATACAGCTCCTCATGCCGTGGTGACCCCCATAAAATGATTTTCGTTGCTACTTCATAACTGTAATGTTGCTACGGTTATGAGTTGTCATGTAAATATCTGATATGTGTTTTCCGATGGTCTTAGGCGACCCCTGTGAAAGGGTCGTTCAACCGCCAACCGGGTCATAACCCACAGGTTGAGAACCGCTGCTCTAGCTTCTGAATTCCTAGGAAGCCAAACTGAATGTTTCTCTAGCAATCAATCATTCAGGGGGTATCGGGGAAGTGAAGACAATGACAGGCCTAAGTCCTGGCCCTCGTGCAACTGCAGGAAATGCCTAGCAGAAAAGTCTAGCAGGAAAGACAGATGTTAAAAAATCACAAACGTGTTGGGGTCAGTGAGGAAAGGAACATCTCTCTAGGAGACCCCCTCTAGTCTGGGCCTGGACTGAGTTCACTGGGCAAAGGCAGGACAGAAGCTGCTCCCAGGTGGCGGTGGCACTACGGACCAGGGCCCAGGGGTGGAAGAGAGCACGCCACGTAGGAGGAGCCGAGATGAGACCCGTGAGGCCAAAGTAATGAGGGTGTGGGACAGAGGGTCGTTAGAAGAGGCCACAGAGACGGGTAAAGCCCAGATTGTTCTGGGCCTTGCTTAGCACGGGGCCATGGAGGGCACAAGCGCTGGCCTCACGAAGTTCACAGGCCAACAGGAAAGGCACAGACTGCCCCAACGCCGTAGGGTGAAGCTGTAAGGGGGACACCAAGGAAAGAAGGGCCGGCTGGCCTGCTGGGGCCAGCGTAATGAGAGGAGCTGAGTCCTGAAGGATTGGCAGAGGTTTCCAGGCAATCGGGGAAAGGCGGCGGGCAGGGCATTCTAGACACAAGCTGAATGGAGGACAAAGGCATGGACGGCAGAGGGAAGGCCCTGGGCCCCGGGAACGGCTAGGTTGGAGCAGGAAGCAGACGAAGAGATCATGCAAAGGGGACTGGTCTCGTCATCTGGTTACCTCCTGGTCATTATTAAGCTGAAAATATCTACGTTCTACTGACATCCCGGCGTTTCGTGCTTTCCTTTCAATGTCTCAGCAATTCTCATCACGTTTACCAAGAAAAGCTACATTTCTAGCCCCCAAGAAAATCCTAGTAATACGACTTCTCCCCGAGGATAGTCCCCCACAGTCCTTCCGTCGGCGGGGGATTAGAGCTGGTGCTGATTGGCCCTCAAGAGCGGAGGGGTGCACTGTAGAATTGTATGCCTGAAACCTATGTAATCCTGGCTAACAGATGTCACCCCAATAAGTCTAACAATTAAAAAAAAGGAAAAAAAAAAAAAAGAGCGGAGGGGGCACTTCTCCGCACTGGGCACCCAGTGACATCTCGCGGGCACAGTGACCTCCGAGGAGTATTGACACAATGCGAACTGGTGGAGGCACTTCCTTCTGCAGAGCCGGGTGTGGGACCCAGACCCGCAACCCCCGCCCTACCCCCCGAGACCGCTCCGTCCTGAGAACCAACGTGGGAATCCAAGGAAGGCGGATCAGATACCGGCCCTCCCGCGGCGGGGAGCCGGGCTGAAGCGAGCAGGGACAGCTCTGCTTTCTGTGGCTGGAAGCCTCCTCGGCCCTGTCTCCTACAGCAGATTGTGCACGTTCTGCCTCCTCCCCGCCACCCAGGGTTTGGGGGTGCTGGGCAGCAGCGATGCAGTCCTGCTCATAGATGGAGTCGGTGCATTCTCACTAGAGAAAAGCCTTGTAACTGGTCCCCAAACCGGGCTTCTTGACAGCCCAAAGTCCACCACCCCTCCCCCATTTGAGTTTCGTCTTTGGAGGACAACCCTCCCCTTTCACAACACAAAGACCAGGTGCACATGCAATGCCTGGACCTCTGCGGCGAGGGTGGTCAACCGCTCATGCCACAGCAGGCCCCCAAGTCCCCAAGGAAGAGGACAGTAAACACGAGAGCACCAACACGATCCCGTCATCACGGAGACGCGGGCGCTTGTCTGCAAACAGCCTCAGACCTCAGGACTCGGGCCTGCGGGTGGCGGGCCAGGGCGTATTCCGCCCTGGTTCCCCGAGACAGGGGCCTGGCTTTCCGTTCCTCAGGTGGTCGCAGGTGAGCAAGCCGGCCGTGCTTCCATTTGTTATGATTCACACACTCTTTCCCGTGATTCTTGCAAGAGCCTCGTACCATTGGGAGGTAATCACTCCATTTTACAAATGAGGACGAAGTAAGGCTCAGAGGGGTTAAGGAATTAGCCCGAGGTCACACAGCCACGTCTCCTAACTCCTGGCCCAATCCACGTCCCACCTCTGCACACCACCTGGTAGAACGGCTTTCCTGGGAGCTCGTCTTGGGCACCGATGTGAAGGAAGTATCTCAGTTTTTCCATGGAAAAAATCCACCTTGGGCAATACTGAGCTTTCCTAAATATGATCCATAAAATAGGAAACAAGAGTGGGGTGACAGGGGGAGCTGAGTCAACAGGGTGAGAAGCTGGGGAAGCCCAGAAGGAGCTGTCCCGTGGCAGGTGGGGGCTGCATTTGTCATCCCACGGAAAGCCCTTCCCAGGGACAATGCCCCTCGCGGCCCCGCCCGCGGTGGCCTGGTCCTGCACAAACCTGCTCCCTCGTCCTGACCAGCAGCTAACGCACCAGCTTTCTAACACGATTTCTTCCAAATGTCGATGCTGACTTTAGAATGTCAGCCAAAAAATGGCTTTTAAAGTATATGTCAAAAAGCCATTTCCTGGGCAAGCATACGTTTCAGGTAACACCCAGGATATGACACAAAAAGGCTTCCGTGTCTCTCAAGATGCCCGGCGTTTTCAGAAGCAACACTGTCAGCTAGTTCTGAAACCCCTGGCTGGCACAGAACACCTTCAGTCCGTCCCGGAGGTGGCCAGAAATGGTCTCCGCGGTCCAGGCCAGGCAGTCCCCGCCCTGAGCACACATCAGGCCCGGGGCGGGCTGTAAAATCCCGATGTGCAGCCCCCGCCTGAGGCCGATGACAGCGGCGGCCCTGCAGCGAGGCAGAAGCAGCAGCTTCTCTCCGACACGCTCCCCAGATTTGCAGCCAGGCTGAGAACCCCTAGTTTAGGCAAATGAGTGGATTTAAAACTTCACCTGACTTCAGTTCTCTAAGGAAACTTCTAGAGCCCAGGAAAACCAACCCTAAAGCAAACTAAACAGGTAAACACGGCTAGCTACACAGTGTTAAAGTTGATTTCCTGAATGTCTATCACAAGCCCAGATCCGAATCAAGTGCAACGCTATACACATGAAAACGAGGGCTGTCCAGAAAGAATCCAGCCACAGATTAACAGTATGAAAAATAGACCATCTTTGGCTGGATTTTTTCCAGACCGCCCTCATAGTCCCCACCACAGGACAGGTGACCTCACTTGTTGAAAATAACTAGAGGCATTGTGTCTGCCCTCAACAAGGTTAAAGATTAATTTGGGTAGAACAGTGAATGCTCTGACAATTCTCCAATAAAGGAGTCTCAAAGGTAACATGTTTTCCTCTCCTTTTTCTTTTTTCTTTTTATTAAATTTATTGGGGCGACGTCAGATAGTAAGATCATATAGGTTTCAAGTCACAACTTCACAATACATCGTCTATGTGCTGCATTGTGTGCTCACAACTCAAGTCAGTTCTCCTCCCATCACCATGTATTTGATGTACAAAATACACATTCTTCGGGAAACCTCCAATGATCCCAAGGACAAATAAGTAAAATTGCCCTCTACAGTTCACTGATTCTGCTCCTAGGTCTACGATGCTCTGGAGGATTTAAAATCACGTAAAGGGGGATAATACTTATAAACTAGCAACATGAATGTAATTTCAATTAACTTGAAGATTTAAAAGGACTTGATGCCATAAGGTGCATGGTTGGGTGGGCTCAGGAGGTGGCAGAACGAGACGCAGCCAAGAATCAAACCAGCCACAGTCACGTCAGCTCCAAAACCACTGGAAACGTGCCTTCCTTCGATGACAAGTGGCCTTCTCTGCAATGAGACAGGTGTTGGGGGACAGCTCTCCTGAGGCCTCCAAAATCCTTTGCTGATGGTGAGTTTGGAACCCTACAAGGAGCTCCATTATGGCTTCCGAAGGAAGAGCTGAGCACTAATTAAACACACGGACAGAGCATTCACTTCCCTGAATGCAGTCATTCAGAATCTGCCACTTTTTGCATATAGAAATCCAAAAGTCTCTGGCACATTATTAGATTTACAGTCTGACACCTACGCGCTTCTTTAATTAAAAAGTATTAATCACAGACTTTGAACTGATATGAATATTTGTGCAATGTATACACCGGATTGCTTCCAAGGGCTGGGCTGCCTCTGACCCCCAGGGTCGCAGGAAGCGTCCTCAGCGGGAGCGGGAAGAGTGATGGCATCCCACGGCCTTTCCCTAAACGCCTTTGTGCGCACTGGCTCGGAGTCTGGCTTTCCAGGCTACTCAAAATATAATGAGCCCACTTCCCTTCCCTCAGGATCCCATCGCAGTTCCAAAAGCCAATTGATCAAGCACAGAATTGCAAACGACTTCGGCCTTTTCAACTTGGAATTTGTTTTCTGTGATCTTACGTATAGAATGTGGAAACCAAGGATAAGGCCTGTAACAATCGTAATTGCATTACTTGCGACCAGTTAAACAGATTCAAGGAAAATATGCAAACACACACACATATGCATGTGGGCTCGCGCGCGCGCGCTCTCTCTCTCCCTCTCCCTCTCCCTCTCCCCCTTCCTTCCCCTTCCCCCTCTCTCATCTTGGCTGCAGGGAATGGAAAACAGGCAGCATGAAATCCAGCCAGTTTTCACCTCCAGTGACTCTCGGTGCCCTCACTTCCACTGAGTTACAAGGAAAAAGAACTTGACTTGCTTTTTAACACTTATCTAGATGCTGTGTCTAGCAATGGAAAAGCAATTCTATCACATTAAGTAGGCTTCACAGCACTGCTGAAATATCCTCTGTATTTTCTGAAGGTAGGACAAAAGGAAGTTGTACCCCAAGACCATTTTGGGGGCCCCCTAAGCAAACTGATTATCATCTAGAATTTAAACTAAGTTAGAAAAATATTTCAAAAGACTTGCAAACCTCAAAACAATTGAAAAGACATAAAAAAGAGAAGAGAAGCGAAGTAAAAGGATAAAAATAAAATTTGCCTTTGGAAGTCATATCCCCACATATGAAGTATTTTCATTCGATAATACTGCTAAGTTTGGGGGAAATATTCTTTAAAAGAGTTGTCTGAACTCCTAGATGACGGCAGGTTCTTTGGAGGCTGACGGGAGGAGCCTCCACTACCTACCCACAGCCACATCTGCCTTTGCGTTTCAGGCATGAAGGTATTTTATCTACTCTGAATGCATTATCTGCTTAGCAATGGAGAGGAATACTTCTAGACTCAAAGACTTCCAACGTGAATGCAATCCCATCGTGCTCGTTTGAAAATCACAAAGAGTTTCGGTTTCATCATCTCAGTTCTTTGAGATGTATACCTTGGCTCGCAGGCCTGGGTAACAGCCAATGCAAGAAGACAGGCTTGGAAAATTAATTCACAGTGTCCTTCTCTCATTATGCAAAGTGTCTTTTTTTTCCTCCTATAGACAGGAAACACTAACTCTTAGTTTCAAGTAAATTTAATTGCAACATCTTTAATCAAGTGGCGTATAACTTGGCTGCGCCAGAAGGTGACTGTGCACTTGAAAGGCGCCCCCCGCCCCCGAGTGCCTACTGGGAGCTGTGGAGTTGAGAGCCATTGGGGAGCCTTCCGCAGGGGCCTCGGTTCTGCTGCTCCGCAGGTTCCCATCGGTTCGTCCGCCAGCCCTTGTTCGGGTCGCACTGGGCTGTTTTATCTGTGTGCCTCACACATGGGACTTGCAGGGAGAAACACTTCCCCACTCTCAGCCTCTCGTTCTGGAACCTGGCCCACTTAGAATATTGCTTCCTGGTGCTTCCAATAAGCTAAACCCCGGAGGCACTTGACAATTAAAAGAAGGGACCGCAGGCGTTTGGTCGGAACGCATACATCATGTATAAAATCTAATTGTCCCTTTTTCGTGGCCCCCAAATTGCTAACACTGCCCCGCTAGAAAGGGAAACCGGCACACAATTTGACCTGTGCAGCATTCTTACCTTTATGCAACTAGAAGAACATAAATTAAGGACTTTTTATTCTTTTGTTTCCTCCTCTCAAAGAAATTAAAACGTTAAAGCCACTAAGAGAGTTCAAGTTCACATCGCATTCCTCTGTGCCAAGAGGTATAGATCATGAGTAGGCATTCACATATCCATGACCAAGATATTCAGGCAGGATCAAATTAGGTTGTTTTTTTTGTTCTCATGGCCCCCACAGGGCTGAGTTCTGTTTAGCATCATCGGGCAAGGAACTTATTATAACTCAGCAAGTTCAGTCTATTTCCAAAATATTATTCCCTTGAGGTCTAAACGCTGGCCAAACAGCCTCAGCATCACATTAGCCAAGCAACAGCCTGGTGGCCCACCTCTTAAGAAACTTCAGCTGTGGATACCGGGTGGCTATGAGTAGGTGGATACCACTTGAATTGGGCACACCTGCATGTTTCCTAAATTTGTAGATGAATGCCAGTAACAAAATGAGGACATGTAGCACCCAATAATTAAGTACCTAGGTGTACTTTACAGATATTCCCTCATTTTCCCTTTGCAATCACCCTACCAGGTTGATACTATTATTCCTATTTCACAGATGAGCAAAGTCGGGCCCAGAGAGGTTAAACATGTTGCCCATGTCACACAGCAAGAAAGCAAGAGCAGATCTGAGATTCACGCTCAGGCTTCTTTGCCTCCCCTCTGCCTCTGATGGCTCCTGATATGCCAACCAGTGTTCCCTGACTGTCCCCACTCCCCCCCGCAGTGGCCTTGTTACCTTCAGAGTCGTTGCACTCCTTCTTAGTCTTTCCTAGAAGTAGCCTAGGTTCTCTCCAACGACCATCCAGATTCCATGGCCCACCAGGCTATTATCTGTCCATGGCCCAGGCTCCAGAATGTTCCATCCTGTCTGTCTTGCAGGTAACAGTCCCACCAGTTCATCCAAGCAAGTGGGTACCTCATCAAAATACTGCCTCACTGAGTCCCTCACAACAGTCTAAAAGGATAAATAGCATGATCCCTATTTTACTAAAAACCGAGCACCAGAAAGATGAAGTCACTTCCACAAATCACACAGCTTATTGAGTGGCAATTCCCGGGTTAGACCCCAGAGTCGCATTCCCCCATTTTCACGGCCACAGCATAGGCACAAGAGCAAGCAGGCCCAAAGCCAGTCAGGTGACTGAGCCCAGAGGCAGGGGGTGGGGACGGGGATGGGGAGAGCATTGTCATCCTACTCAGCAGAGGGAGTCAAGGGTTTCCAGGTCTGTGCAAACTTTTCCTACAAAAGGCCACATAGCAAATATTTTTTTGCCTCCCTGCGTCATACTGCTTCTGCCACCACTACTCAGCTCTGTGATTACAGCATGAAAGCAGCCATAGATAATAAGTATGCTGGTGGGTGTGGTTGTTCCAATAAAACTTTATTTAGAAAAACAGACAGCAGCCAGGTTTGCCCCGAGGGCTGCTGTCGGCCAACCCCAAACCCTCCACAGAAGGTTCTAGCCCCAGTTCTGGATCTATCTGCTTGTATGGTTTTGACAGCATTTCTTGTTTCCTTCCCTGGCCTTCATTTCTTCATTTACGAAGTGAGGGGGTTGGGACAGCCCATTAGAACTATAAAAATTTTATATTCACAGTCCAAATTATATTATCATGTAAATCAAAAGGTATATCCTAGGGTCCAGTTGAAGAGTTTGTTCTCAGCCTGTTAATTGACTATTTATTATGTTCGTCTCTAGTATTCTCGCTGAGCTGCACAGGCTAAAATTCTACGGTTTCACTTGAACAAGCGTTGCCATGCAAAAGAAATTGATCAATAGCAATATAATCTGAGTTTCATCAAAGTCAAATAGATTTTCCCATCCATCTGAGCAGGAAGTCAACCAGATATATGGAATGAAAAAGCAAACGGATATTTTAATGACAAACGGCTAGTGGAACTTTATTGATTACAAGAATTAAAAAATGAAATACTGGGGAGTCGATACTGGGTGATACCAGTGAAGGTTAAAAAGAAACATATCATTAACTGACCCAGAAGGACAAGCTCTGGCGAGGGGCGCTCTAAAACAGGGAGTGGGCACGCTCAGAGAACACAGCGTTTAACGGGAGGTTAGTCCGTTTATCATCATCTCCTTTATTGACACCTCAATAGCATGTAATTTGGTGCACTGCAATATCACAGGAGGATATTTTTGCTTTTTTCTCTCCATTCATCTTCCCTGTCAGGCTGTTGCCAAAATTACATATAAGAATATTTATGTTAATAGCTGCTGCAAAGAGAAAGCGTCTGTGAAATACCCTGTAACTACCCATAAAATCAGGGCAACACGCAGAAATGTGCAGACATCCGACTTCCCGAAGTTTTATTATCCGTGGTTCTCGATGGGGAGGAGAGGGGCAATATTGCCCCCTGAGGACACTTGGCAATGTCTGTGGGGATTTCGATGGTCCCAGTTGGGGGAGTGTACTGGCATCTGGTGGGTAAAGGCCAGGGCTGCTGCTAAACATCCCACAGTCCACAGGACAGGCACACACAGCAAAAAAATTACCTGGTTTAATATGTCCACGATGTTGAAGTTGAGAAATCTGCTTTTCATAGATGAAAACAATCAACTGAGGATGACAACAACTTCTCAGTCACTGGGAACTCCACATCGTGATCCACTATCCCCCAAGTCTTTTCGACCACCCCCGGGAGACGCCATCGTGTCGCCTAGCAACACTTCAGGCCAGGAGGGTGGTGCCGAAAGACTGCAGAAGTGCTGGAGAGAAGAGCCACTCTGAAAGGCAGGTCACAGACTCCAAAACCTGTCCCGGGAGTGATAAATGGCTCAAAACACCGAAAAACCCTTTGGGATTAATGTATCATTTTACAAAATCGTTTTTTTTAGAACCGACCCTATCACAAGCATCGTGGCTATTTTCTAACCGATGAACAACATGTGGCAGGAGAGCCTTCGTCTCACTTGAGTGATGTCTCCACAGTCACGTGCAGCATCAGCTGTTACTGTAACTTGTCATGATGGCTCTCCAGCAGGTTGTAATTTATCAGCTGGTCAAAGAGCTGGAAAATTAATATCTGTTTAGCTAAACAGATCGCATCTGTTAGCAAACTTGTCCGAATAATTTGGCACCATTGCTTACAATACATGTAGACAGGGACCATTTATCATCTGGGTTATTTCTAGAACCCCAGGCTAGTTCCCTACACATTGCACAGAAATGTGTGTGCACCTGCACGTGAGCACGCACTGTATGAAATGCCTTTGTACAACTGTTTGTTTGTTTGTTTGTTTGTTTGTTTTAAAGTGAAGGGAGCACAGAATCACTTCGGTGACTTACTTGCAGCTGTTTGTCCATTGCACTGTCCTTTAGCCTTGCCAACGATTGCTGTCATTGCCACTTCAATCCATTTCAAAACTCCCTCAGGTAACAGAAGAGAGTGCTTAGGATTACGGTCCAGGGCCTGATCAAAATTCCGGCACATACGCCTTAAACCCCATGTACCTCAGGGGCTTCCTCGAGCAAAGGCCTGGATCCTAATGGAGCAGAGCATAAGCTGGGAGTCAAGTCGACCCAGGTCCAAAGCCCACCTTCCCCGGGTTCTGGCTGTGACCTTGGGCAGATAGCACACCTCTCGGTCCTCGGCCCCCTGCATGGAAACTAGAGACAGAATTGCCCGTACCCTGGCACTGTTATGAGGACGAGGCGAAGTCATACTTGTAAAGTACCAAGAGCAAGTTCAGGAGCCTGGCCCTTCATGAATGTCAGTGTGGTTCTTAGATAAGCAGAGTCTGCAGCTATTCCATCAAGGGTGTTTTGACCCTGACCCTGTGCTGAGTGCCCAGGACCATACACATGAGAAAGACACACTCTCCCTTCAGGGTGTTCACAGTGTCACCAAGGGAACACACTTGGCCCAGGGGGCACAGCAGGAGAACAGGTGGGGTGGCTACATTCCACAGTACAGAGCAATGACACTGGAGAGCAAAGACAGGGGAGGTCAGCTAGAAATGTCAGGGAAGTCAACACATCAGGAGCTCTCGGCTGATGCCTGGCCCAGAACACGTGTGCAGGGCATGCTGGCCGTTTTTACTATCGCTGTCATGCACTGCGAAGGGCCATGGGCCATGGGCCCCCTCCACGGCCAGGACAAACCATTGTGCTACCTGGCCCCCGACTCTCACCTCTTATGGAAGGACAAAGGCTCCTGCAGGAAACCCCTCAGTTCACTGAGCCTTCTTCCTCATCCCCTGTTCTCTTCCTCCGTATTGCTGGCTCTCCTTCTCGGCCATGGGCTCGGTTTGGAAGTTACTTGATTTATTATTTGCTGAATAGACAAACCGATTCCTTTCCGAAATCTTACAATTTTATAAGTGCCGGTGACAGGGATCACAAGTACCATAAACCATCTTTAAATGACATCTTTAAATTCATTTGGATTGCTTCTGGATTGTGCATGCTGTCACAAAATACACCGGCTTTTTGGTGTTGTAGCCTTTCACTTGTTCTTGGTATGGCTTGTTTTTTTGTTTTGTTTTTAACAAAATCCTCACCACTAAAGAAATGAAGCTGCCAGCCAGGGTTTCCGAGACATCAGGGCTCCCTTATGAAATTCAGAAGATGGCAACCATCACCCAAGTGATTCAAGTTGCACTGAAAGTGCTTCCATGCTTATCTGTCCCGTCCCACTGACTTTGCCCATGACGAAGGAGTCAATGCCAGGTCAGCCTGGGTCCCATCTTTGGCCTTGTATTCTGGAAGCAAAATACATAGAGCTGGAAATGAACATAAAGATGACCTGTTCAACCCCACATTTAACACAGGGAGGCGGAGGCCACTGAAGTACAAAAGACCTAAACTGGAACGGAATCCAGATGTCCTTCCACAGGTGGACAGATGAACTGTGCCGTAGAGGTAGCAATGGAGTACTACGCAGCACTGAAAAGAACTGAGCTGTCATGCCATGAAAAGACATGGAGGAAACGTGGGTGCACATCACTAAAAAAAGAAAAAACAATCTGAAAAGGCTACGTGTTGTGTGATTCCAACATAACATTCTGGACAAGGCAAAACTACAGACACACTGAAAAGATGGGTGGTCGCCAGGGCTTCGGGAAGAGGGGGAAGAAGCAGCAGGGCACAGAGGATGCTTAGGGTGGTGAAAGCACTCGTCATGGACACATGCCATCCTATGTTTGTCCAAACCCACAGAACGTGCAACGCCAAGTGGAAACCTTAATGTAAACTATGGACTTAGGGTGATAATGACCTATCAGTGCAGGTTCATCGACTGTAACAAATTGACTCCAGCGGGGATGTTGGTCATGGGCAAGGCTGTGCACGTACGGGGACAGAAAGTACATGGGAAATGTGCACTTTCTCTTCAATTTTGCTATGGATCTAGAACTGCCCTTTAAAACACAGTCTCTAACAAAGAAAGACTATGCTGTCTATTGCTAGGTTTGTCCACTGATTGCTGACAAACACAACACTCCCCATTGGTCCCGAGGGAAATAAGTAACCATCCTTCCACAGCTCCCATATCTACAGACTTTGTCCCTGAGCAATAACCCCTGTCCTCAGCTAGCCCTGCATCGGCTCCTGGGTAAGAGCTTGCTTTTTCCTCCTGACATCCCTGGGGCATGGGATGCTGGTGAAGTCAGGTAAAGGAGGGTTTTTCCTGTCCTAGACCCAGACTCACCAAGACCTCCCCCACCTGACACCCCAAGTATCCCCCTGTGCCCAAACTTCACAGTTGTCACTCTAGCCAGCGTCCCCTGGTCCCTCTCCTGCAATTGACGAGGGGGTGGGCACTGAAACTGATTCCAGGCACTAGAGACCATGTTTGTGCACCACTGTGGACCTGCCCACCTCCCTCCCTCACCACCCTCTCACCTCCTGCTTCCCAGAGCCATCCCAGGAAAGGCCCACACCATTCCAAGCAGTACATCCCCATGACTGCTGCCACCGTCTTTGTCACCATCACTTAGGAGCCCCACACGAGAAGCCCACTGACGACATCCGCTCAGCCTGCACACTGACCGCACTGGACCCCCAGAAGCCCTGTCTCCCCCAGCACCTCCCTGGAGGAGCCAGGAAGGGGCCCGCTGGTACACTGCTCGCCCCCCACCGCACTCTGTGTGGGCCCGTGATGTCCCACACCGCGGCGTTTCCTTATGGACTCTGGCCCGCCCGGTAGAGCTCCATCGAGTATCTCCTGTCCCCGCCTTCCCGTCTCACTTCCCTTTTTCTCCTTGGGATCTCCCCACTACCCCCTTCACCACCAGTAAATCTTCAGAACAGCAAGCTTTCTCTGCAAACGACCAGATAATAAGTATTTCGGGCTTTGCAGGCCGTACGGTCTCTGGAATGACAACTCAACCTGCCATTGTACCCTGAACCCCAGCACAGACGCAATGCCTGAGTGAGTTAGTGTGGCTGTTCAGTAAAACTGTACTTACGGACACTGAGGTTGGACTTTCATCACATTCACATGTCACAAAATATTAACCTTTTGATTTTTTTTCAGCCATGTAAAACCAGAAACACCATGATTAGCTCATGAGTCATAGAGAACGGGCAGTGGGCCACATTCGAGCTGAGAGCCACGGTTTGCAGACCCCCGACTGACACCACTGAGCTCCTGGGCTTCTTAGCTCACAATTCATACAGAAACAGGTGACCCAGGCCAAAGTCTGCCAGCCCCTGCGCTGGCATGTAAGCTGTGCTTCAGACCTGTTTTCTAGAGATTGCAGGCAAAGACATACCAGACCTAATCCTTAGGTGAGTTTTTAAAAATAATAATATTATAAATGGGGAAGTTCGTTTCATAACCCTGTGCACTGACCCAGGAGTCTGAGTTACTGGATATACAGATCCCATCAAATTCCTACCTCCTTCCTGCAGTGATCCCTAAGCCCTGAAGCTCAGGGATGGGGGACCTTGGCCTCCTGGCTCCTTCTGTGTCAAACACTACCTGCCACTTCAGTTTTACTTTCCTTGGGTGTGAGTTCGTCACTCCCTGTAAGGTCGGGGGGCCTCAGCTCCACTCTTTTGTATCCCCTGCTGGTCTCTCCTACACAAGGAATATTTATTGCTCAATAAACACACATTGATTCTTTATCAGAGTGGGAACTAAAGGACAGCTTTCATGGTGGAGGTGAATGCCTTTATCAAAGCTACATGAGGGGGTAGTCTGCCCTGGGTAGACGTGCGTTCCTCATCTTATTAGTTATTCAAGAGAGTCTATGAGGTCACCTGGCAAAGATGCCAAGGATTCAAGAATTTATATCCTAGGGAAAGGGCTGGACTTTGTTCCAGCCCAGAGGGTCTGTGATTCCCACTTTGGGCAAAGGAGAGCCAACAGTCAGAGACGCAAGAGAGAAACTGCTGGAATGCCAACCACATGCCAAACGCTGGGCTGAGCGCTTCACGAATGAATAATGGGCCGACCTAGGGAGTTCCCTGATGGTGTGGTGGTTTAAGGCTTCGGCGCTGGTGCTGTCAGCGCTGTGGCCTGGGTTCGATTCCCAGTCAGGGAGCTACCCACATACCAAAAAGCAAAAAAAAAAAAAATAATGGGCCGGCCCAACATGAGTGCCAAGGACTGTGCAGTACGCTTTCACAGCTCTGAGTTCAAGCTAAATACACATATATGAGAGCTGAACGCCAGCCTGCAGACCCCAAGGCCGCGAGGGCGAGGGCGAGCCCACTTCGGCCTTCGCGAGCGGGGGGTCAGGCCACGCCCTTACGTCCGTCCAGGTCTCGACGGGACCACAGGGTCTGACCACTGTAACGTGTCTTTTCTTGACCGAATCCAGGTCCATTACAACGGTTCTGCTCTTGAGAAAGAACGCGTTGGAAGCCACGTTAAGGAGACAACAGGAGAGAACCCCGTGGGAGGCGCACGGACGCCCCCGGGGAGCCGCCCAGAGCTCCTGACAAGGTGCGTGGCTGCACAGCCCTGATTAAGGTGCTTAAGTGACAGCGGGCACCTCGGGGGGCCACTGCGGGCAAGAGCCACGGCGTTCCACTGAGCCTGCAAACAAGTGCTTCGGCATCAATCTGATGCATAATTTATGTGGGCAAAAGTGTGTCCCCTCTCTTTCCCAAACAGACAAGTGCCAGCACAGAGCCCCGGGGAGGCGCCCAGCACCCCCACAGAGAAAGACGGCCCCCAGAATGGTCTTCACAGCATCGCCCCGAGTTGGATGAGCTCTCCAGACGCCCTGCCAAACAGCAAGCTGAGGGCAGCTTGAGGGAGCCTGAGCGAAGAGCTGCTGTCCTGCTGTCCCCCAGCCCGATGCATTCCAACTGGCCCCATTAGGGGGTGCAAACAAGACAACGGCCCTACGGCGTGCCATCCTGGACAAGCAGCAGGCTCAGGGACACAGAAGCAGGCCAGTTCTGTACCCCAGGACCCTTCCTACACTCACGGCCTCACGGTCCTCTCACCGCTTGTGTGGCTGCTGTCTTGGAAGAACCTAGAAGGTAAGCCCTCAGAGCCCCTCCGCGTTCCCAGGTCTGCAGCAGGACTACAGGGACAGAGGCATAATGAGGCAGCATCATAGCTCTGCATTAGCTCGGGTCGCTGTGGTGGCCCAGGCTTGTCACCTCCACAGAGCAAGAGCTCCTCCATGCCCAGCTCTCACCCTACCGCCGCCTCCATTTATGCCACCCCTCCTGTGTCCCCTTCAAAGCATCCCTTGAGAAAGAATTTGATCTGTCGGCTTGTCATCTTCCGACATGGAGTGCCCTACTGGCCAAAGTTCTTGAGCCAGGTCACTTGAAAGGCCAGCTGACTTACCCTGCTTTCTTTTTCCTCTTTTATCTCCAAACCACACTCCTACTCCCCGTCACTAACAGAGGTGACCGCTCTAAAGTGCCTTGTGGGCCTCTTGGCTTGTGTTCTTGCAAAGTGAGTATCGTGATTCTCTGTGCATTTTCCTACAGGTACGTTCGGGTGGGCTGCAGATCTCATTCTGTTTCCTTAAATCTGAGACTTACCTTGTGGGGTCAAGCCCCACCTCCTTTGAATGTCAAAAAATATGAATACTCTGACCAGAAAACTACATGAAGGGAAACAGGAAATTTGGCACACAATGTGAGGGTGCTCTCACAGGCTAAACGGCATCTGTAGACCCATTAGGGTCAGGAGCTCAAGTTGGACGCTCCTCAGAGATACTGGCCCTTGACCAGAGCGTAAACGCCTCGTCTGATCAGAAGTAGCCGGGAAAACAAGGTCACGTGGCACAGAGCAGGGCTCCGCGTACCGGGAACTTCCTGTGTCTGAGCTTCTCAAAGGGGCCGTGGCCATGGTGGCCACACCGAGTCCCGTGGATTTCCCTTCAGTCTGTTCCTCAGAGAGGGGATGCCATACAATAATACCTCGTGTGCATCCTCATTCTGAAATGCCCTGCTGGGTCCTTTTATTCATACCCATCATCCCCCTAAAACCCAGAGAGCCCTCCCAAAGGGATCTCTTCCTCATCTTTCCCATGTGTCCAACACATACTTGTCTTGCATATAATTTGGTTGTCATGATGCTTAGAAAGAGTTCTAAGCAGCTTTCTTAATTTCAGGTTTGCCCCTACAATCAGGTTATTAACCTGCCGAAGGGAGGAACCGGTCTTTAAACGAGGTTTGAGGGAGTTCCCTGATGGTGTAGCGGCTTAGGGCTTCGGCGCTGGCGCTGTCAGTGCTGCGGCCTGAGTTCGATTCCCAGTCAGGGAGCTACCCACATACCAAAAAAAAAGCAAAAAAAAAAAAAAAAATTAAACGAGGTTTGACAATAAATTCGCGAACTCGCCATCGTGCACGTACGTTGGCAGCACCGTACAAATGACTCAGTAAGGTGTCATAACCTCGGTGTGTCTCTGTCTCACAGCTGTATTCATGTCAACATGTGGTGGTGTCTTGCTGAGTGGCGTTTATTATTGTTGAATGTTTTGGGGTGCTATCGCGACAATGTCAAGCTTGAATTAGAGCAAAGAACAAACGTTAAATTTCTTGTTAAATTTGGCAAGAGTGGAAGTGAAGCCAGGGACATGTTAGTCCAAGTTTATGGGGATGATGCCATGAAAAAAACAGCAGTGTGCACAGGGATTCAATGTTTTTCTGAGGGGAGAGAAAGCGTCACTGATGAAGAGAGGTCAGGGCGGCCAGTAACGAGCAGAACTGATGAAAACATTGCAAAAATTTGTGGAATTGTGCATCAAAATCGCCAGCAACTATGAGAAGCACAGCAGACCAAGTGAACATCGATAGAGAAACAGGAAAATCTTAACTGAAAATCTTGGCATGAGAAAGGTGTGTGTAAAAATGGTCCCAAAGGAACTCACTGATGAACAAAAGTAAAGGAGAGTCTAGGTTTTCCAAGACCTTTTGGAGAGGCAAGACGATGTTTATCACTGGTGATAAAAGATGGGCATACCAATACGACCCTGAAACAAAGTGTCAAAGTGCACAATGGAAGTCAGCCAATTCTCCATGACCAAAAAAGTTCCATCGGTCCAAATCAAGAGTCCAAACAATGTTGCTAACCTTTATTGATATCAGAGGGATTGTTCATTATGAATTTGTACCAAATGGACAAATACTCAACCAAGTTTACTATTTGGAAGTGCTGAAAAGGCTACATGAAAAAGTTAGACAAAAACGACCTGAACTTTTCACCAACAACTCATGGCTCTTGCATCACAACAATGCACCAGCTCACACAGCACTGTCTGTGAGGGAGCTTTTAGCCAGCACACAGATAACTGACTTGGAACATCCTCCCTACTCACCTGATCTGACCCCCAATGACTTTTTTTCTTTACCCGAAGATAAAGGAAATATTGAAAGGAAGATATTTTGATGACATTCAGGACATCAAGCATAATACGATGACAGCTCTGATGGCCATTCTAGAATAAAAGTTCCAAAATTGCTTTGAAGGGTGGACTAGGCACTGGCATCAGTGCATAGCTTCCCAAGGGGGGGACTTGGAAGGTAGCCACAGTGATATTCAGCAATGAGGTGTGCAGCCCTTTCTCTAGATGAGTTGGTGAACTTAATTGTCAGACTGGTATGGCTGGCAGTTAATCTTCAGTAAGAAAAGACTCAAACGACATAGGCAGCATTCCCAGACTTTGGCTGCAAAAAATACTCACCGAGAGAAGCCTGTAAGTGCTTCTGTCTCAAGTAATTCGCATCATTGTTCATAGCAATAGTATTCATAAGAGCCAAAAGGTGGTGAATGAACCAAACGTGGTCAATCCAAACAATGGAACCTTCTTCAGTAATAAAAGTTTTTTTAAATGAAGCTCTGGCACCTGCGACAACATGATGAGCCATGAAAACATTATGGTGAGTGAAAGAAGCCAGTCACAAAGGACCATATATGACTCTATTTGCATGAAATGTCCAAAATAGGGGACTCTATAGAGACAGAAGGCAGATTAGTGGTACCCAGGGACGGAGGGGACAGGGATGTGGGCAGTGACCACTAATGGGTATAGAGTTTCTTTGGATAAAGAAAATGTTCTGAAATTAGATTCTGGTGATGGTTACATAACTCTGTGTATATACCCTCAAAACACTGAATTGCATATTTTAAAATAGTGAACTTTATAGTATGTGAATTATATCAATAAACTGTTGTTGCAAAAAAGAAGAGAAAAGAAAAGAAAACATGGAGAAATATGTGGTTTTATAAGTGTCACAATGGGGTAAGGTCTGAGGACAGGGGTAGATTCAGGTTTGTGGGCCCTAAAAATGTATACCATTTAGGGGGACCTTCTTCAAGAAAAACACTTTAAAATGCAAATACACTATACAACAACGTGCCTGGAGTCAGCAATGCTGTCCTGTACACTTAAAAAATTGTTGGAAGGGTAGATTTCACGTTGTGTGTTTTTTACCACAACAAAAAAATGCAAATACAAGATTAGGTGCAAAACTGAATATTTAGCATGAAAAAATAAATGACAAATTATGAATTTTTAAAAGCAGGGAAACATCTAAGACCAGACGACATTTTTTGTTAACTAACTGCCTACCTCGTGTCTGTAATTGTGTTTCCCCCACTGAGCCATCGTCTTTGACCACCCTTCCAGAAGACTAGGGCTTCCTACCATTTTCTACAGAGAGCACCGGAAGAGCTGGGTCCCTCCTCTAGCATCATTGATACCAACTGCTTCTTAGTGCACACACGTCCCAGCTTCCCGCCGTCCCAGGACACCCTCACGAGAGATGAAAGACAATTTTCATCTTCTCTCTGAGCACAACTCTGCCCCCCTGCACTTGAACTTTCCCACAACGGCCAGGCTAGGCGGGTGGAAATGTGGTGAAACCAGCTCAACTATTTCTGGAAAACTCTCTGGCCACCAATTTTAGAGATCCTTCTAGATTCCACCTCTGGGACTTTCTCCTAAGAAATAATCCTAACGGCACAAGAACAATCTAAATATCCAATATAGGTCAATAATAAGATAAATTATTGTATCTAATCAAGTGTTGGCACTATTTAAAATAGTCATAAAAATAATATCGTGGGGGAAGTCATAATACACATAACACTGTATAATTACAATAAGGAGTGGTGATATACAATCGTGTACACAGTGGGTCTAGAACTGAGGTGGTTTTAATCCTGTGCATTAAAGGAAAAAGACTGAAAGGAAATGCACCAAAATGCTTAAATGACAGTGTCAGGATAGGCTTATGTAAATGACACTTCTCTCACATAAATTACATCATGAAAATACAGTTGCCTAATCATCTCGTCTGCCCCTGCCTCAGCGCCTAGAATTAATGGCCCTAAATATTAGCACGGCAACTGGCTCCTTGGGAAGGGGTGCTATGCTATATAAACACAAAATATCACTGCGAGTTTTTTCTTGAAGCTCTTGTAGCAAAATCATCGGTTTACGCATAGCAGAAATCTGGAAAAATAATCAATCCAGTTAAGTACCGTCGCCTCCGAAATCACAGCACACATTGCACAGACCTTTGCTCCCGTGACGGAAACCCCCACTCGGTGTCCCCTGCACACACGGTTATAGAGTCGGCGTCATCCTCGCCGGGCTGCGTGCTGTCCCCGAGTCAGAAAACAGAGGGACTGGACAAGAAGTGCGCAAGGCCGCCAGGGACTGTCAGCGGTGCGTGTTCTCTCACGACAAGCCAGCGGACGGCTGTGTGCAAACAAGGAAGCAAGGAAACGGCCGTACCAGCTGCTGGGCCAGGACTGACGGGGGAAAGGCCGAAGGGTCGGACGAAAATGCAAGTAACAGTCGACGATGGGCAACTTGCAACTTGGAAAGTGTTTACACTAGAAGTGGTGGTCCAGCCCTATTGTGAACACCTGAACATCACTGGGGGGAGAGCATTCCACTTAAATCTAGTCCACGTTGGACTTCACGCCACGGGCTTCTAGCAGAACAGCCGTGTGACTTAAGAAAGGTAAAGGCCACGTGGAGGGAGCTGATTCCCCAGGTTCATGATGGCCTTCCTACATCAAATGTGCAAGATCAGAAGCGGAGCTACGTCACCCTTGGCCCCTGAGTACGAAGAGTGCCAGGTTTGGAGTTGGGGAGACTTGGGTTCAAAGCCACACTCAGCCGATTCCTCGCTACGTCTCATTGGCAGGATCCTTAACCTCCCCAGCCTCAGTTTTATCCTCAGTGAAATGGGAATCCTAATTCCTGTTTTACAGGATTCTTAGGAGGATCAGAAATGATGTGTAAAAATATCAATTAACCCATACCATGTAACCCAGAAATCCACTCCCAGATACCTGCCCCAAAGAAATGAAGACCTAGGTCCACACAAAGACTTATAGATGAATGATTGTAGCAGCCAAAAAGTAGAAGCAGCCCAAATGCCCATCAACTGAGAAATGGATCAACAAAATGTGGTGTGTCCATACCATGAGATATTATTCAGCAATAAAAAGAATAAAACACTGATACATGCTACCGCACGGATGAACCCTGAAAACATTATGTGAGTGAAAGAAGACATAGATAGGCCACGTGTCATGTGATTCTATCTCCACGGAAGGTCCAGAACAGGCAATTCTGTAGAGACGGGAAGGGGGCAGGGGGGTGGTTGCTCATCACTGGAACGAATGAGAACTAGGGAGACAGTAACTAAAGGGTACGAGGCTTCCTCTTCAGGTGACAGAAATGCTCTGCCATTGGCTGTAACCACACTGAAAACCACGGACTCACCCACTCGAAATGGGTGAGGCATGTGGTATGTGAATTGCATCTCGCTAAAGTTAGGAAATGATAACGTATAATGTGCCTACCATAGTTCCAGGTGATCAGTAAGTGGTGTCTATTAGTAGATCTGTCATCCCTTACAAATGACCTTGCTTCACCACCTTCTAGAAAATGGACCACAAATTTTTTTCAGTACATTGTGTTTCCTGCTCAACAGGAAACGTTACAAAGGGAAATGGGCTCCTGGGAGAGACCTCAGAGCCTGCCTTCCTCTCTACTGATGGGGCAATTACGGCCCCGGGGACTGATGCCCTTGCTCGAGGCACTGCAAGTAGGGGACAGTTAGGGCAGAGTGTAAAGGGGGAAAGTGAGGTGGCCAGTGAAGCAGGGCCAGTGTGAAGGCAGAAAGCCTGAGGAATGAGGAGCAGTCCAAGTTCAAGGTACGCCGGGAGGCGGGCTGCAGGGCCAGGGGCCAGAAAGTGAAACAAGGTCAGTTCATGGAACACCCTGGAAGGGGCACTCCTGAGGTTGTGCAGAAGCCCTGGTCACGTGACTGCTAGCCTGGGACCAAAACTGGAAAGCGAGGCCAAGTTAGGACCTTCTGGCAGTCTGCACAAACAAAACTGAGTTTGTCTAGTTTTTGCTAAATCCCAGAATGTGGCTCTCATGTTTCCCAATTTGGAGAGTTCAGGGGGACTGATCTGTCATCAAACACGAATCAGGTAGCATTCAAGAAATTCCCTCTGCAGGAGCTCAGGGAGGACCATCCTCCAGAGCCACAGACGCCAAGGCTGGCACAATGAGAGGCCCGCGAGACCGCGGTCTGCCGAGGGTAAGGTTCCACAGACAGAGAACCAAACAGCGGTTTCAAAGGAAAGCCCCAAATCGAAAGTCACAACTTCTAGACTGTACATGTGGGTTTGCAACGTGGCCTCTTCTCAAACGGGAGCGCTCTGCCCAAGGGAAGTAGCCACCTGGTGCATTTATAGAAACACAGGCAATGATTCCCCCAAACCCCCAGCACCACCAGGAGGCCACTCGGCCTCTGATGCTGAGAAGTGGCTGCAGACCATGGCCAATGCCTCAGAGACCTTGGTGCCCAGGGAAACTAGAGTCTGCTAGCTGCATACCCAACACCCACAAGATTTTCTGCTTTGCTTAGCAAGCCTAACTTTTAGTGGTGTGCTTTACTAACAAGTTAAAAGGCCACATTTCCCAGGCTCTCTTGCAGCTAGCTGTGATCACATGATTACATTCTAATTCATGATACATACATGGAAGTGGCCTGTGAGACTTCCCAGGAAGTACCTTACAGAGAGGCACATGCCCTTCTTTCTCCACCTTGTTGCCTGGAACTCAGAAGTGAAGACTGGAGCTCTGGCAGCCATAACACACAGGAGGGTGAGGGCTCTACCCTATGATCAGCAGAAGAGTGATCTGAGAGGAGCCTGAGCTCCTGGCTACTCCACGGAAGTAGCATACTAACCCTGAACTTCCAACCTTCAGCCATCCTCTAGTCTCAACAGAACGACCGCCCAGAGCAGAGCCGCCTTCCTTCCCGGGCTTTGCAAAAGCACGCGGAGCTTCTGGTGACCATCTCAGTCACGTCCTGTCCCAGCATTCCCAGAAACGTGCACGTGATGACGTACGTATGTGTCACATAGGGTTTGAATGCAAGAGAAAAATAAACTTTCAGTCATGCTTAATTGTGTTATACTGTATACTAATTTTTATTTATTTTGCTATTAAACTGTTCATTTCCTCAGGGTTTTGGGCTTTGTAATTTTCGGACAAAAAGACCTGCAAGTTTATCTTCAAAGACCACTTCTCTTGTGACAACTGTACTCAGCCATAAGCATGAGGAAAAGGGGACTTACAGAGACAACCTGAGCCTGAAGAATAATTCCAGAAACTCCACAAAGATTCCCTGCTCTGCTGACTCTTTTCTAAACCACAGGAAATGCAATTTTTATAAAGCTCAGACATTGGTGTTTCCCAGCAACAGTGTGCACTAACACGCTAGTGTATTACAGGACATTGCTATGTGTACAACCCACAGCAAACAGGATAAGAAAGCCCCTCACGCTGCCCAGAACTAAGAAAATACCTGGTTGGTTTCAGAGATTCACATCTAAGCCCGATTTTAAATCAGGCCAAGTGGATGATGGCTGAGGAATGCCGATTCTCATTAAAGATACATGAAGCGTCAGGCAGGGAGCACCGGACCATAAAGAATTAAACACAATCCTGTTTTCAATCCCAGAGTTTTTCCAGTGCCCGGGCTCCCACAACACCAGTTCCTGGTCACCCTCACATGCAGACACAGCCCGGGAGGGAGAGAGCCTGGACATGGGAAGAATAAATTCTCCCTGAGCCATCCTCTAGTCTCAACAGAACGACCGCCCAGAGCAGAGCCGCCTTCCTTCCCGGGCTTTGCAAAAGCACGCGGAGCTTCTGGTGACCATCTCAGTCACGTCCTGTCCCAGCATTCCCAGAAACGTGCACGTGATGACGTACGTACATGTCACCAAAAGAGCCTGTGTAGCTGCACTGTGGGGATGGACTGAGGAGCCTTGCAGTGGACACTGTGGGTGCCCCCCAGATGCCCCAGACCCCGTTTTGGTGCTGTGGACCCACACTCCAGCTCCGGTGTGCTCTGCTGCTCAGAGCTCACAACTATTCCTGCTCAGAGGATTCCCCTTGGGCTACTGGGGCCATCTTACCCATCCTGAGAGTGGAAATAACCTGGATGTGCACATCCCTCGTGGGGGCCCTAGCCAGCGGCTAACTGGTGCAGGGTCCCCACTCTCTTGCCTTCAGAGGAGACACGCTCTGGACGCAGTTTGCACGCCAGCACTCCCCTTGGGGTCAGGCTGCAGTCGGACCTTGCTAGGCTCCTTCACCGGGCTACTTCCCCCACTCCCTTCTCCCAGGAGGATGTTTCTTGTACTCCCACCCAAATCCTTAGCTCAGGGTCTACTTCTGGGGAGCCCCTGCGAAGGCAGAGTGCTTTGAAGGTCCATAGGTCCATGCAGGGGTCGACTGAGGAAAGTTTTACTCTCCTGGACATTCTATTACGTGGTGTTTTCTTCCACAGTGAGAATTTGGGAAACACAATCAGACAATTAAGTGAGGCTCAGAGTCTCCCCCTACAGTAAACACTGATGCCAGGATCACACACATGCCTGTCTCATCTCTACATACACAGAACCACTGGTGGGGGAAAAGGACAAGTCCCAGAAGTTGCTGCCCAAGGCAGCAGTTGCTAAAAGGCTGAAATTTGAAAGGCTCTTCCCCAAAAACACTCCCTACCCAAGCCTGAGTCTGCAAATCTACTGCTAAAGACTCATCTCTTTGGTTAGGAGGCATTGCATCCCCCACTCAAGCCTGAGTTTGAAAATTCACCATTAGAGACTCAGTCCTTTGGATGGATGAGTAATTATAGGTCATTGTTGCTATAAAGCAAAGAAATATTTTCAAAGGGAGATACTCTGCGGAATGGGGCTGTGAGAGCCAGGAGCGAGAACGGTAGCCGGGAAGAACGGAGGAGCACAAAGAGGAATTTATAAACAGGAGCTAAGGAGCCAAAGGTGACTTACCCTCTTTACTATTTTAAATCACAGAATCACAGGATTTTAAAACTGGCAGGAAACCTAGTACAATGGCTTTCTAAGTTATGCCAGCACTTTACTTCCCACCTAAGTGTTACTAGAACCCTAATATTTAAAACTGATGAAAGGAGAGTCGCTCTGGTAGCACGCAGAGGAAGGCACAGTGCCCTGCCCACGAGGGTCCCCCCGAGAATCCAAGACTTCTCCACACCACCTGGAGACAGCTGCCCCTCACTGTGGTGTGGACAGAAATGGCACGATGACCGTGAAGCACCCGGGACAGCAGTAACAGCTACCACAGACTGAGCAAGTAAGACTCCAGGGAATCCCAGCTGGGAAAGTAGCTCCTTTACAAGGATTCTCGCCTCTGATCCGCACGATAACCCTCGGGGTTAGTACCATTATTATTCCCATTTTACCAATTTCGTTGCACGCAGGTTAAACAATGAATATGAGTTAGGTACCACAGCTTCATATACACAATGGAATATTACTCAGCTGTAAGAAAAGATGAAATATTGCCATTTGCAACAAAATGGATGGACCTGGAGATCATCATGCTAAGTGAAATAAGCCAGACAGAAAGAACAGAGAACTGTATGACTTCACTCATGTGCGGAATATAAAACTGAAAGCAAAGAAAAAAAGAAATGAAGAAACAAATAACCCATGGACACAACCAATAGTTTAATGTTTATTTGGGGACGAGTGGGTTAGGGAGGGGAGAAAGGGGAGGGGGTGGGAGAGGAGGGGGGGAGCTAAAAATAAGGTGATGGAAAGAGAAGTCACATTAGGTGGTGAACTTATTATACATCAAGTTGACAATGCACTGTAGAATTGTATGGCTGAAACCTATGTAATCCTTGCTAACAGATGTCACCCCAATAAGTCTAACAATAAAAATGAATTTAAAAAAAAATAATAATAATAATAATATGAGTTAGGGGCAGGGTTCGAACCCGTTGTCACGTTTCTCCTAATCCATCGTCTCTGTCCTGCACATGCAGCAACCAAGGCGGAGCAGAGTAAAGTGGGTCGTGCGTGGACAGAAGAGTAATGAATCAGGGTGCTGACGTCCAGCCCAGGGTTCTGCCCAATCCCTTCGCCCCGGGATCGAGTCGGAGGCCTTCGGGGAGAAGCCCCAGGCTTTAGGGCCTCCCGAGCCAGACCACGGCCAGCCCCTGCGGTCTCTCCTTCACTCTCACCACTGCAGGTCTTACCTTCCAACACGTCCTGCAGCATCATGTCCCAGAAACGCCACACTCACATCGCCACTCCCTTCCCTCTGAGAAGGGACTCCCAGGCACTAACTTCCACCCAGCATCCAAGGTTTTGTTAGGGCATCTCCCCAGGGGGATTCCATGAAGCTCTTTCTGACACCCCCAGACCCCCTCCAGCCCACTGGCTCTTCCTTCCCCCTCACCCTCCGACCTTCAGCCTCCAGAGCAAGTGCCACCTGTCACTCACCTCTGTCCCCTGCACCGAGAGCAGAGCTGGCATCTGGCTACACTCCGTGGACAAGGAACGAATAAGCAAACGGCCACTGAGCTCCCACTCAAAGCCCCTGGTTAGCAAGTGCATTTTGTACACCACACACACACACACACACACACACACACACTTTTTTTTATTTCTCTAAGTAAAACTTTTGGTCAAAATTAAACAATAATTGCTTTCTATAAGAAATCCAAAAAATCACCTCAACCGGAATGATTATGTCTATACACTCTTGTCCACAGACAGCATGTCCTTTCTAGAACACACGTTCAGCTCAGTCAGCACGCACTAGATTTCCCATCGTCTGATCGTGCGTCTCTTGGGGTCTCCCACAGGCACGGTCCCCCATCCACTCGTGACTCCGCAGCCCCGCCCCGTCACGCAGCACGAGGATCCACGCGTGACTCCGCAGCCCCGCCCCGTCACGCAGCACGAGGATCCACGCGTGACTCCGCAGCCACGCCCCGTCACGCAGCACGAGGATCCATGCGTGACTCCGCAGCCCCGCCCCGTCACGCAGCACACGGATCCATGCGTGACTCCGCAGCCCCGCCCCGTCACGCAGCGTGCAGATCCACTGTGACTCCGCAGCCCCGCCCCGTCACGCAGCGCGCGGATCCACGCGTGACTCCGCAGCCCCGCCCCGTCACGCAGCACGCGGATCCACGCGTGACTCCGCAGCCCCGCCCCGTCACTCAGCGCGCGAATCCACGCGTGACTCCGCAGCCCCGCCCCGTCACGCAGCGCGCGGATCCACTGTGACTCCGCAGCCCCGCCCCGTCACGCAGCACGCGGATCCACGCGTGACTCCGCAGCCCCGCCCCGTCACGCAGCGCGGAAGCCTCTTCACTCCCGTCCGCGGATCCGGGAGCCGCGGTCCCCAAGGCAGCTCCTTCCGCCAAAACGCGATTCCGCCGCCCAGAAGGAGTCGCAGCAGACGGGAGTGCTGCTTTCCACCATGGTCGGCTCCCGCAATTCCTCTCTGATACCTCAGCTTCACCCCTGGGCCCACTCAGACCCTAATTCCTTTCCCAAAAACCACCCAGGGTTTTACTAGCCCTGTGGGCGTCTGCAGCCCGATGTTTGCCCACAGAGCTCACAGGCGACCTGCTGCTCTGAGTCTGTTGCACGTGCGCTGCTGCTACGCGGTGTCCCTCCCGTCCTGCGCAGGGCAGCGGGACGCACGAACCTCACCTGGAGGACTGGCCAGCCGCACTTCGTTTATGTAGCTGTGCACAGACCACAAGCTGTTGGTCAAAATCCATCTCCTCTTTGTCCCAGGCACACAGCTAACTCACACTTCCCAGCCTCCTTTGCAGGGAGGTGTGGCCAGGTGACAGTCTTAGCCAACATACTGTGAAGAGGAGTCAAGGTATTTAAGGAACAGCTATGAGCTCAAAATAACCAAACTGATAATGAGAAATATTTCTCTTTATAGAGACACTGTCTAATAAATGAGGAAGGAACAATAGAATTAAATGTCATCACGGAGGGGGGGCGTGTCTCTCGTGGTGCAGTGGCTCGGCTTTGGCACGCCCACCCCCACAGCCCAGGTTCGATCCCTGCTCAGGGAACCCACCCTAAATAAATAGATAGATAGATAGATAGATAGATAGATAGATAGATAAAATGTCAACACCACTTTACAAACCTCTAATGAAATAATAAATTTAGACAGTGATCATCAATACTTAAAACATACACCACCGTCTCTGAAATAAACATGCTTCAAAAACCACCCTGAGTCTGGACAAGACTCTCAATGTAATTATCAGTTTAGAAGCAATACAGAGGAACGTGTTAAACTACACACTGCAGATACAATCAGCAAAATCCAGACTGTAGAAAATTCCACAGGACAAAGGGCCTAATAACAAATGAATTCAAAGGGCAAACATGGGGACAGGGGGGACCTATAAATTAGGAGAGACCTACAAGACATATCCCCTAACTGCAGTGTGGAGCTCCTTGAGTCACACAAGCTGTTGAGATGGAGAGAAAGAATATGAACCAGGGAAATTTGAAAACAATAGATATTTGATGACATTAAGGAACTGTTCCATTTTAGGAGTGATAACTGTATTCTAGTTACGCTTTTTAAAATTGGAGTCTTTCTCTTTTAAAGATACACACTTACATATAAAATGACATGAAAGTAAGGATGGGCTATAAAATAATCTAATGGGAGAGGAGAAGAGGATGTGGATGGACGGGATATAAACAGAACAAAAGTGGCCCCAAATCGGTCATTGTTGAAACTGAATGATGAGGATATGGTATGAGCATTAGTATCTCTTTCCTTTTATTTATGTTTGAAATATTTCATAGTAAAAAATAAAGTTAAAAAAAAAAAAGCAAGTGTGCCTTTCCCGTGCTGTTTCTTCTTCTAGATCCACATCTGAAGGTCAGTGTTAATGAGGCTGACAGGATGGAAGGAGCCACAAGATGCAAGGAACCCGGGTCCTCACAGAAAGTCATCAGCCATCCATGAACACCCACTTTAGACTGTTACGTGAACAAGAAATAAATCGCCATTGTGGATAAACCATTACAACATTTTAGGTCTACCTATTTCCACAGCCTACTCTACACATAAAATACAGCAACAGATACTCTGCTCTTTATCCATAACTTAAGCTATGGGATCTTTCCAAAATTATTCTTTCACCCAAACTATTTTCTCTTCCTTTGCTATTTGTGCATTCTTGCATTTGGGCTTTGAAATGACAATGCCTAGTACAGCATTTTTAAAGGTTGAACAATGTCCTATAACCACCAGTAGACACCTTCTACAAAGAGACCAAGTGGATTAATCAATATCCTTTGCGTACCAATTCTGTGTGAACCCAGCTAATTATACTAACCCCTGCCACGTTACTCTGTTCTGTCCAGAGATTATTATGTCCCTGTCAGATGCCCTGTTAAACTCTAACTAGGTAATTGACAGTTTGGTCGACAAACTCTGTTTAAAATTTAAAAAAGGAATTAAAATCAGATTTTACTTATTTTTAGTAAACCCTTACTAACTCTATTGATTGCTTTCAGTTGTAAGTGGGCACAAGCAATTCCCTTAATAATTTATCCTAGAACCTTGACTGACCTTTAATTGTCAAGCTCACCATGCGATATAATTGGTGGGGGAGGAAAGCCACCTTTCCCTTTTCAAATATCAAAGCTATTTTTGTAAGTCTCCCAACTGCCAAGACCACTCCCCTTTTATACAATTCCTCAAATCCACTCCCAGTGGCTGGATGTCCCCACCTGGAGATTTCCTGGGAAATACTTCCTCTGCCTGAAGATACTAGAAATCTTTTGGAGAAACTCAGCCTCTTAGCTTTGAACCCCCTTTAATCAGTATGTATTCTACATTCTTCTTGAGAACCTCTTCCTTAAGAGAGAAGAGAAGCAAACTAAGAAAAGAGCCATCCTACTTTCTCTGTGTCAATTATGTTCATCATATGCATCTTCTAGAACAGTTAGTTGTTTCCTTTGAAAAGAAATACAGGTTTCTGATTCATTAGGTCCCTCCAGCTCCCTTCTGTGTCCCAGCTCACCTCCAGCTCCTCAGGACATGTGTGCAGGAGACAGACCAACAATTGCTCACTCTTGATCACTAACTAGGGCTGCAGCTCCACGGCTGTATCTGGCCTCTTCCCGCATGACCGGGGTCAGCAGTACACCAACTTCAGACAATGTACAAACTTTTAACCTTCGATGTCAGTCCAGGGCTAGCAGACAACAGGAACTTCTATGCTTTTCTTTCAGGCTCCAGTCCCTGCTAACCCAGCAGCACTAGATCAAAGAGAATAAAGGAAGAATAAACAAAGAGAATGACTCACAAAAGAAAGATGGGTCAGAATCCATTTTGCTAGAAATTTCTTTACTCCTCCCATCTAAATCGCTTCTTCACAGAATAATGGCATCGCTGTGGGCTCCCAAGGGCTCCCTTTGAGTTCAGGCTCACGCCAAACACGGTCCAGGTTGCAAATGATACTTGAGCACCCCCTAGAGAGAAATGTGTGACTAACAATACCCTGAAACCAAATCATCCTTGTCATTCTTGCTCTGCATGTCGCTAGAAAGCCTTTGGTATTTTTGTTTCAAAACAAAACAAAAATCTCCTTTTGGCCTTGTTGTAAATCTCAAAGCATACTCAACGTTGACTTTTTGACACCGTCTTTATAGTGTCACATTCCATTGTGTGACTTTCCTCTTTCGGGATGGCCATTCATTCAAATGCTGTGTCAGCAAAGAACAACCCTCCCTAGGACTGCCTTCCTTCCTCCCTACATTGACCTGGGTTTTTCAAGTCGAGTCACATTTTTTTAAAACTGCCCCATTTGATCAATCTCTGCACTGGTGTCTGACCGTAGAATTGTATCTACGCTTTCTCTAAATTTGTGAAATCAGCTTCTTCAAGTCCAGTGTGCCCCTTATGCCCTGCCTTCCTCTCGTATCAGTAGGATGGAGGTGGTGATCAAATAGGCAAAGCCAGTCAGAGGTCATTTTAAAATCCACAAGAGCTGGGTGATTTTAGGAGACATTCCATCAAGGCCGAAGGTCTTAGACCGGAAAGACATCTATATATTTTAAATGCCAACAAAATGCAAACTCCAGTTGGGCTATCAAATTGGGTGGGACTGTATGCAGACAGAACAATGAAGGCATGCACAGTGCACAGCTTGAACCACACCCCTCTTGAACTTGGTGGGTCTTTGACAACACACCCCAATAAACATGGTGTTCAGTGAGTCCTGACAACAATAAGCAGGGTCCAGATCAAGGTCTGGACACTGTGCCAGGTCAAGCAAGCTGAAAAGGCAGCTTCCAAAATTCTGTGGAGTGACACACTAGTTTCCTTAGTGGGGACATATCTTTGAACCTCAGGAATAGTTACAATCCAGTATGCAATTATTGGAACTTGCTAGACTTAAAACAATAAGCCGTGAATCCACTGATTTGCCTGAACCAGCAGGCCGGCAGGGCATTTGAGCATGTGCCATCTTAGAAATCAGACTTTCAGATCAGGTCTGAATCTGACCCAGCTACTTCCTAGCTAAGGGACTTGGCTCGACCACTCTGAGGCTAAATTTCCCAATCTGAGCAATGTGCCCAAAAATCGTACTTCCCACCTAAAGCTGCTGTGGGGATCACATGATGAACCCACCTAAGCACCTAGCACAGGGCCTGGCACATAAGAAGAACTCCGTGCATGTTGTCATCGTTTCAGGTTCGGGGGCATTTGAAGGCTGGCTCTCAGGAGGTCCAAATGCAGACTTCAGTGGAAGGGTCCACCCTGCCTCAGTCCTAAATGTAGACTATATCCCTGGACAGACCCTGCCCTCCCGTTATTTCCTGCACGCAGGTAACTAGCTCGGAACGAAAAGTAACCAAAATCTGAAGCAAGAAAATGGAACGTTACGAGAAAGCAGGGCAAATTCAGCGAGCGCCTAGAAAATAAGACTTCCCGGGTTAGCATTTCTACTCTTCCTGGCTTGTAAACTCCCGGAAAGCGGAGACGTGCAACTTTGTAATCAAAATTTTATTAACACACAGTAAGCACTCAGCAAGCAGGAATATAACTGAAAAAATTATGTCTCCAGTCACCCTGGTGCCAGGGAAAGCAAACACTCATTCTTATTCATTAAAGCCGAACTCTCCAAGCTCCCGCCCCAGACGCGGCAGGGCTTCAGCTGCACAGCCCCTCCCCCTCCTAGTCACCCCTCCCACTCCCCCCTCCCCCCCACGCAGCTTCCACCTCCTCCGAGAGACGCTCATCGTAGGAAATAGAGGATTGCTTTTGAACAAGAATAATTTAGAAAAACCACGATGGAGTGTGCGGTTCAGCTACGCCGGGACACGCTGACGGTAAATTGGGGCAAGAACTTCTGCCCTCTCCCGCACCCGGTGTGGCCTGCGAGTCCAAGTCCAAACCGCAGTCTTTTCCTGACAGTCCCGTGAAGATTGCTGCAAACAAGCTCTAGGCTTACTCAATAGTTTTGCAAAGTTGCTCTCCTACCAAGCAGAGCACCCTCTCCAAACATGCCTTCGAGGAAGAAAACCCAAGACCTCTACAGTTGACACCTGCAAATAGGATGTCACCCCCACACCCCAGAGCTCTGCGGATTCCGTTAGACAGGCCAGCTGTCTCAATACCAGTCTGACGGGCCAAAAACTCGGGCGCGTCGTGCTGTTCAATCTGCCTCTTTAAACAGCAACGTTTGACTTTCTGATACATAGGGATGAGGCAAGATAAATAAGTCTTCAGGCACTACTGTGCAATCTTAGGTAACAATACTGTGTGTACTTAAAATTTGCTAAGAGGAAATTTTAGAAAAGAAAATGGTAACTATGGGAGGTATTATGTTCATTAATTTGGTTGTGGTGATTATTTGATAATGTATGTAGGTGTCAAAGCATCAAGTTGTACACAGTAAATACAAACCATTTTTATTTATCCATTACACCTCAGAAAGACGATCTCCGTGAGTGTTACAATCGGGGGGTCAGGGAAGGAGAAAGGTCATGTATTAATTTAACAAACACCTACTGACTTGGGCAATGTGAGGCATCGGTGCAGGGTAGTACTAAATAAGAACCAGTCTTCGGCTTCATGCGGCTTATAGTGCAAAGGACTTGTCATTTTGTCAAAAAAAAAAATCAAACCCCAGGCTCCCACATGATGGGCAGGGATTCTTGGCTCCGGACTGGAAAGGAGGAAGCTGACCCACACACCAGTGAGCAGCGGAGAGCGGGGTGTGCACCAAGCGCGCCCCGGGGGCGCAAACATCCGCCGGCCTGGCGTCAGGCCGAGTGCTGGCTGCGGGGACAGGGTGCTAAGTCTCCAATGGCCGCGAAGCGCCCAACTGTCACCCTTCTCTTCCGTTCTGTGCTCACTAAACCATGTCCGTGCCATAACACAGCTCGTTAGAAATACAAATTCCGGGGCCCCACCCAGAAGCACTGACCCGAACCCCCAGGGTGAAGCCAGGAACTGGGGATCTGACAAGCTCTGTGGGTGTCCCTCGTTCACGCAGAAATTCGAGTGCAGAGAAGTGTCCTGTTTGCCTGACACTCCCGGGGGGGGGGGGGGGAGCGGAAGCGTCCTCTTCTGAAACGGGACTGAGGAACGTGCACAGGAGAGGACTGAGTGCTGGGACACTTGGACACTGGGGTCAAGAGAAGTCCCTGGGGGTCACAGCCCCAAAGGCTCAGCTTCACCGAGCTGCTCGGGTCCCACAGTGCCAACCAAGTCGATAACCAGGATTGTCACACGCCCTTGAAAGACCAGCGGTTAGAGACTCGTTGGCAAAACCGATTGGATCAAGGTCTTCCGGCTTCCAGAATGAAGGGCACTCTGATTTCTGAAACCAGCAATAGGACACAAATCAAGGACCTACGTGACACATAACCCTCACAGTATTTATGAAAAACTAAGGCACGATGTTTTCTAAATGCTAAACCACCATTTGGCTTAACAGCTCACTTCTCTCTCTCCTCAAGCCCAGGTTCCCATCTGCACCCCGATATGAGAGAGGAGCAGGGGGATTTCCATAACAACGAATTTCCCTCCTAATCAAGGAGCTGACAATGTAATGGACTGCGCCTTAGAACCTTCAAGAATAATAAGTCCCAGCTGAGTGAGGGGGCTAAGCCAGAGCCCAGAATCAAGGAAACCAACCGAGGAAGATGTGAAAAAGCCGGAGGCTACAGCACATCCTCTTACACAGGAACTGTCTGGGTGAGGTGCTCGGCTTTGTGCAGAGGATTCTCACCAACTTTGCAAGCATAACAAGTTTCCTTTCAGATTCTTTTATACCAAAAAAAAAAAAAAAAAAAGAATGAATAATGAATTTGGTGTTTTGATAGGTAGCCTGAGAAAGACATAAGTTCAAACTATATACGTGTTTTAAAGAAGAGGTATTAGCAAATTATTGCTGAGTGAACAAAGCATCCCGAAATGCAGTGGCTTAAACACCCAGTTATTATTTGCTCCTGTGTCTGGCGGGTGGCGATGACGGTGCTAGCCTGCGTTCAGCTGGATGGCCCTGCTCCACTTGTCCCTCACGTTCCTTGGACCAGCTTGGGTACAGACTTCTCATGGTGGTGCCCAAGGCTTAAGAGGGCAAATGGAAACCCATCAGGTCATTGCCTAGGCTCAGACCTGGCACTGTCACTTCTACCTCATCTTATTGGCCAACATACACAATTAAGCCCAAAGTCAAGGGGCAGGGAAATGTGCTCCACCTTTATGAATGAAGTCCAAGGTCACATGACAGAAAGCATGGGTACAAGTTGGTGCAAGTATCAGGGTGAATAATGCAATACTATAACCCAACAGTGCAACATTCCTAGGGAAGAACACATTTTCCCCATGATGCCTAGTAACGGAAATGTCCCCCTATGACTGGACACACTACCCTGATTTTTTTCAATTATGAAACTATTTAAAGGTGACAGTAATACATGTGGCTCTAAACTAATTTTTCTGCCTCGTCTCCACGAATGCCCTGACTTGCACAAACCTTCTACTGGAACCCAACTGGCCAAATTACTGATTCCTAAATATATCCTGTAATTCTACATCTTCGTACCTTCCCTTAGAGCCATGGTTCTCAAAGTGTGGTCGCTGGACCAACAGCATCACCTGGGCACTGGTTAGGAACGCAAATTCTAATCCCTACCCAAGGTTTACTGGATCGGAATCTCTGGGGCTGAGGCCCAGTAATCTGTGTTATAGTAAGTCCTCCAGGTGATTCTGATACAGGTTGAAGTATGAAATCCACTGGCCTAGAGTGTCCCGCCCCCACCTCCTGCCCTGGAGGGCACCTGACTCCACTATTACTAAGTCAAGTGCGGACAGCCTCCGCCCCCACCTCCTCCAGCCAAGACTCTCCGTGCACCTGTGAACTCTCAGAGCATTTGTCACACGTTCTGTGAACTCTTAGTCCCTTTTTATACCATCATATCTTAACTCCCCGGCCCAACTGTAGATACGAGTCAGAGGGACCTAGGTGCCGATCCTGAATGCATGGCCTCGGACAGGTGATCTCTCTGAGCTTCAGTTTCCTCCTATAATCATGGGGTCGATAATAACCCACCCATTTCATGGTCTGGATGCAAACATGGAGATACAGTTACCGGGCCCAGTGCCTGGCCCCTGGCCAGCCCAGTATGAAGAACATGGGGGCCAGAACTTGGACTTCTTCATCTCACAGCGTCTGACCGACTCAGTACCCCTGAACTCATCAAACCACACGTTACACATTTACTCTGCATTAAATATGAACAGGATTCCGTTCTCTGGGCTCTGTCTCTCTCCCGAGGAGTTCAAAGTTTTCACGTGCACTCAGCACCCTCACTACCTTGTTGGGTCACAGGAGTGAAGCTCCGAAGGAGAGCCAAGCCTCGGGACATTACGGCCAGCGAGCTCACACTGACCCCCACACGCCCATCTGAGAAATAGGAAGCAGAAGCATTTACGAGGTCCAACTCTCTGGGGACACTGTCTCTGGCCTTGCGTCTCCTTTCAGTTGGGTTTACAAGAGGCAACAAGCCAGGTGCTCTGTCTAAGAAGGTCATATCCAGAGGTCATGTTGGTGCCATAGGAGGACACAGTGATTCCCAACGTGGGCATGAACAAAATGTCAAATTGTCCCAACTACAATAATCCCCATCCCAGATAGACAAAGCCCCAGAACTTTCTGAGCAGACTCCCAGGCCACTGATGTGGTCGTTATTGTCATCCTGAGGCTAATTGGACTTCTTAGTGAATGCCCCGAAGGTTCAAGTTGAATAGATGGTGACTCATCTAAAGAGACAAGGAGAATTAAAATGCCTTGATTTCAAAGGAATTTGAATTTGTTGCACCTAAAAATTCAGAGTGGTAAACACTGGATAAAACCATTATAGAGAAAAGATTTGCAAATTTAACCATAATTACTTTCGTTCCATTCTAAGGAAATGCTGATTATGAAGGTGGTTTTTGCAAAGAAATCATTATATGTAGGGGAAAGGTCTAATCACTACCCATTTGGAAACAAAGGATTCATTTGCTGGCTGAGAATGCAAGTGCCAGGACTGAGTTTCTAGGAAACAACATAATTCCACTTTTAAACAAACATAATACGGTGCCCGTGTGGAAATGTTTACACCAGGCCTGAGCTGACTTTTTCAGGGGCAGGGCTACTTCTCCAAGCGTCATGATCCACCAGCTACTTATTTTATTACTCACACGTCACCCCAAAATTGCCTGGACCCCTATCGACGTCTCACACAGCCTGGTTTACACCTTTCTAAAGGAAGTCCAGGCACTTGGAATTGGAAGTACTGGAAAAGCAGCTGGTAATCCAGCTTTGCATTTCAAAGGATGCGGGCTAGAAGCAACAATGTTGAACTTTACCTGAGCCCTGTGCTCCCCGAAGGCAGAGAAAGGGCTACCCACGGAGGACCCCCCTTCTCTGACACATTCCAATCTGCGACCCACCTCCACCCTTCCTCAATGACCCCCTTATTTTAGAAAACCTTGATTTTCTTCTCCTTGGAGATGTTCCCTCATCATTGAACATTCTCCCTATTGCCTGGATGAAATCGTCTCGATTGTCCTGGGAACTTTGTCCTTGATAGAAGGAAACTGTTAAAATTACAAAAAATAAAAACTTCTCTTTCTATCCCATGTTCGCTCCCAAATAAAAATCAATTTGTAAGTTAGGTCAGTATCTACCCGGCACCAGGTACAAAGCGGGAAGTAACATTCAATGAGTCATCTCGATTCAAACCACCTAGCTGCAAACCCACCTCACCTACACCTGTGCAAACCGGCGGCTTTGCAATCACCTTCTCGCCCACGGTTGGCTTACGCCCAGCTGTGGGTACTGCCCATTAGGGGGCTCGGCTCTTGGTTTCTCACCACAAAGCTTTTCCACTCCTCTGCCTGCCGTGGAGTCTCAGCCAGATGCAAGCCACGGAGGCTGACTCCCTCTCTGGATGCAGCTCAGCTTTGAATAAATAGCCTTTGCTTTTCTCCTTTGGGTGTTCTTCATTTGTTTCCACATGCTAGAGTTCATTCGAAAGCAGAACTTCGATATGGCCAAGAACTACCTCTACAGCCCTGTGCACATACCCAGTCGTGCAAAGGTCATGTTTTCTTGAACCACTTTCACGCCAGCGTGAGCAGCTGGCTGTGAGATTGAGTTTTTATTGCTTCACATAAGTTATAACGAGTAGAGAAGGGAAGACAGAACTGGTCAGGGACTGCACAGGACTTGAAGGTGTGCCTGGCTGTACTGGTCTGTTAGTGCCGCTGACAGAACCTATTCTGCAGGGCGATTGTGAGGGGTAAGTGCTTAGGCCAGTGCCTTGCATGTAATAGTGATCTGCTAAAATTGCTTGTTAGTCTCAACCCATACTTGTGCCGTTGTCACAAAGACCTCAGTCAAAGTCTTCCTCCGAGTTCTGTATATTTTTTACATATTTGCACCAAGGGGCCCTACTGGACAGGTAGAATTATCTCGGGGGACTCCTCATGTGGTTTGGTCCCGTCTGAACCCAGGTCTCCTGACCTGATCTCAGTTGGACTTAATTCTTTCTCGATGTGCTACAAGAGCAATGGAGACTGAACTCGGCACTCAAGGTCTGTCTCTGTGACGGAGGCAAGTGGGACCTGCAATGTGACACAGAGGACTGGGAAAGTTCTGCTGTCCAGAGTGAGAAAAGAAAGTATTTTGTTGTGTGTTTTAGAGTGACATGTTCTTACCTGTGACGCTTGTTGTTACAGGCTGCATTGTGTCCCCATTCCAAATGGTCATATGCTGAAGTCCTAACCCCCAGAACTTCAGACTGTGACCTTATTTGGAAAGGGGGTCTTTGCAGGTGTAATTAGTTAAGAGGAGGTCATACTGGAGTCGGGTGGGCCCCTGACTCAATACGGCTGGTGTCCTTATAAAAAGAGGACATTTGGACATAGATATGCCCACAGGAGAATGCCATGTGAAGACTGGAACTACGCTGCCACAAGCCACGGGACACCAGAAACTAGGACAGGAAGAGGCCAGGAACCGGCCTCCCCGGCCTGTTCAGAGGGAGCGCGGCCCCGCCAGCATCTGAATTTCGGACTTCCGGTCTGCAGAGCCGTGAGACAATGCGTTTCTGCTGTGCTAAGCCACCAGGTCAATGCACTTGGCAATGGCAACCCTGGGAGACCCCCGCACTGTAGAAAGGCCGGGTTACTGCAAGAGTCTGAGACCCCGTGCCGCTCGCAGGGGCTGAGTTCCTCACCACGTGACATGAAGCTTGCCATCGGCCTTTAATGACCGCTCTCTGATACCCCCACTCTTACAAGCCACCCACGGCCTTCTGGGAGGGCACTTTGGCAGGATCTGTCCATAAAACACACGCACCCTTCGCCAGAGAGCTGTCACTCACAGGCGTGGTCCTACGCGCATTGAATGCAACCTGGCCTTTCCACAAGTCCTGCTCAGGTGCCCAGTTTGCTGCAGAGGAGGCCCCCCACCTCCACCCCAGGAATCCGCCTGTGAGGGCCGACGTGTCCGAGGCCAGGACGGGGCGCGCACTGCCAGCCTGTGCGTGGCAGCTCTCGTTTCGTGCCAAGAAAGCCCCGGAGGCACGCCGCCCGGAGAACGCGCCCTCCGTCGTCTCGTTCCACTTTCAACGCAGCCTTTCGAGTCAGCCGGACGCTTAAAAGGAAAACTGAGCCGTTTTGGCTCCCCACGTGTGTAAGCGTCACTGCCCCACACTTTTCCACCACGCTGGTGACCTGCATTGCGGGGAAGCAGCCCCGGGAAGCTCATTGGCGCCGATTGTTACACGGCCCGTGTGAACGTTTCTGGGGGTGTCACCGCCCACGGGACACCCGCAGGGGAAGCGTGTCTGCTCTCGGCGACGAGAGTCGCTGCGCCCGCCCGAACCACGGGTACTTCCCCGGCCTTTAGCACGCCGTGACTCCCGTTTGTCCCCGCGCTGTGGGGGCTGAGGGGCCCGTGGGCACGCACGTGGGGACGCACGCACCACGGCACTGCACGTGCTAACCTTACCCTGGGCTTCATCAGCTTTTTCAGTTACTCATCTCGTTAAACTAAATATGCAACAAGGCAGGGGATCCTATAAACAAAGTTAAGATTTGGCAGTTGGCTACCACGTTACACAAAAACAGTGACAAGGGGGACACGGGGTGGCCTGACGTAAAATACAGGCGTCGCAGCATTCCTCGGGGTTGGTTCTGAGGGTCCTCGGGTCACCCCCGGAACTGCTGAGCTGCACCCCCAGGGAGAAGTCCACGGGATGATCTGTTAGCAACGACGCTCCGTGACGGCAGGAACGAAGGACGCACACGGCGGCCTCCGACGTGAGCACGGGGTGCAGCTCACTGGGGCGACGCCATCAGTCTGTACCGGAGCTGGTCCGACTCGGGCAAGTCGGCTGCTAGCATGCCCCAGGCGCCATTCTGCATGCAGACACCCCGCAACCCCATCTCTCACCTCGCTGCCCCCAGCACCCTTTTACTCACATCCATTATCAACGCCCCCCAAAGCCCCCGGCCTCTCCTCCAGACATTTCCTTCTTGTCCCTCTAGGAACCAGGTGGCCTGTAACCATCCCCTTCCCTGCAGCCAGGGCCACCACTGGAGGAAGCAGGGAGGCTGCTGTGGGTGCGGGTGACGACGGTGCACAGCGATCCCTCTCCGTGGCCGTGCGACAGCCCTGCTGCTCCCGCTTCGGCACGTCACACCCCACAAAGCCTGGGGGTGCTGAGGCTCTCGGGAGCCGCGCAGCCATCAGGGACGTCACCATTCCCTACGGTCCTCACCCCCCCACCCACCTGTCCATGCGCCTTGTCCGTGCTCCGTCTCCAGCCACGACCTCGGCCCATTCACGACACGGGCCGGTTTCCCACCGCCCAGAATCTCCAGCCCGGTCCCACTTTCCTGGCCAGGCCGGCTGCCGAGGCCCAGCACCTCCGGCGTTTGGGCACTCGACACCGACAGGCCACGGGGGAACTCGCAGGGAGGGGACGAGTGTCCTCGTGAAGGGGCAGTGACTGCCTCGTAGTAAGTGACCTGCTTCCAGGAAAGCGAAGAGTCAGAGGACACCGGACCGTGTGGCCGCACACCCGCCCGGGTCACGTGAGCCCAGCCAGCAGCCGTGTCCCGGGGGGCCGCCCCTCTCAAAAGCCCGTTCCTCGCTCTCCCAGCGAACCCCTGTCGGGGAGGGGCCCATGAAGTGGCCGATGGGAAGGCGCTCGGCGAAGCCACAGTCCCCCCTCCAGTGCAAGGGGGCGACATCACCACGTAGCCCCCACCGCCGGGCACCGTACTGAACACGGAGGACCGAGAGAGCGGGGGCAGCGAAGGAAAGGGAAGCGGCGCGCTCAAATCAAACCAAAACACGGCTGGTGCCCAAAACCTGCCCTCACACCGCCTGGAGCCTCCCTGTGACTTCCTGGGGGGACGGGCCGAGGCCTGGCTGTGCGGCCCCCGCCCCGTGGGCCACTCCCTCCCAGCGCTCCCCTCTGGGTGCCGGCAGCTCCGCCTGGGACTCTCCAGGCTCCCCGCCTCCCCACCACACCTCCACCCCCATTCCGGGCTCAGCCTCCAGCCAGCTCCCTCCTCCGGCTCCCTCCTCCGGACGAGACGCAGACTCCGGTGGTTTTCGCTTGTTTGTTTGTTTGCTTGTGTTGATCACTTAGTTCTTCTCACCTCAAGTCCGTCTGACAATCAACTTTGCCGCCTTAGCCGTCCCTCCTAGTTAATACTCTTCTGGCGGCAACTAACGAAGCTTGCTTGGGCTCCCTTCTGCCGGCAGAGAATTCACTGGAAGGATACTGCCCTCTCCTGCACCGCCTGGCTCTCCCACAGGCTTCATCCCGTCACCCGTCAGCCCGGGGCCCCCCGCCCCCAGGAAGCCTGCAGGGCCCTGCGGGGTGCGCTGCCCAAAGGCAGACCATGAGGCCCTGGAGGACAGGAGTCGGTTCTCCAACATCAGGACCGCGCACGGCTGGTCTTGAGTTCTAGGTCTTGTCCGCGGTCCACGAATCTGAAGGATCTAGGAGCTGCACGCTTGCTGTTGACCCGTGTAATGGCTATGCATCCAAAATTCCTGAGCCGTTGTTCTTGACCATGGAATCCCGCTTCAATGTCAGCCACTTCCACCCACGTTCCTCCTGCCTTGGAGTCTCGGGCACCCTCTCCTCCAGCAAAGAGCATTTCCTGTTTGAACTTGGAATTGCTCCGTTTGTCAAGATGACGTTGCTCTGGAATGTAAGGCCACTGTCATTGCTGTGGACTCAGAGTTAGCCGGTGACATGAACACTTAATTAAAAACCATCCATACGTTTCAGATCTCGGAGTGTTTTTCTCGAAGGACTGAAGATGAATGACACGCCTGGCATTTATTTAAATAACAAGTATCTTTTACTGCACCCTTACGTACGTGGCCGGGATTGGGCTAAGCCTTTGACACGTATGATCTCACTTAATCCGCACAATATCCCCCAGGAATTATTGCCATTTGAGAGACGAGGAGGTTGGTATTTAGAGAGGTTAAGTCACTCGCTCAGTATGATGCAGACGATAACTGGGAGAGCCCAGGACTGAGGAGATCAGCTTCGAAACCAGGCTCTGGGCTTCTTTTTCTCCGGCGTCCACAGACATCTGCTTCTTAGCCCCTGTGTGTGGGTGCCTAGGAAGGAGATGGACTGAGGATGGGTGTGAGGAGAGCCCACCAGGATGGTGAGGAAATTGACTGAAAACAAGTGATGACACTTCATGCTGTCCCCACGCGACACTCCTATAGCTCTGAGACCGTCTGTGTCTTTCAGTGCTCTTGCATCTGTTATGAACGAGATGGCCGAGCCTGGGGCTGGGAGTGGCTGGAGGAGTATTATTCCTCACTTGTCCACTGGAATTTGGCACGAAACCACATATCTAAGACCATGTTAGGCATCTCTTGAAAGCAGTAAGATTGCAAGCTAGATTACCCGCAGCAAGCAAACCCCTTTGGGGTTCAGGGACTCTGCATTCTCTGAGCCTCGAATGCAAACCATAAATCACCAAGGCTTAGGAAGCTGCGGAAGACTCTTTGAGGGCTCGCCGATACAGTGGACAGGGGCCCTGTCCCACACAACCCCACCTGGGCTTCCTGTAGACACCTCCCTAAAAACAACAGCGATGCTCTAACAAATGATCAGTGAACATTCCAGGCGGATTAACCGAGACGGATCGGTCAAAAGCCACGTCTGCGTGTGAGCACGCGATCGGCTCGACTGGTTCTCGTTGGGGTAGATTTCTTCATCGGGTCAGAAAAAGGAAAGCTCCCGAAAAGTGCTGAGTCATGGTATTGTAAATGAATGCAAAGAACACATCAAAACGTAATGAGGGAAAAGAGGTCAGCTTTTATTTTTCCTCAAGAAAACAGTCTCGGTGGTTAGGCCTTGGAATAGGCTGCACACTGAGAAATACTGCCATTAAGGGAACTGAAACCGAAGCCTAAGGGCTTCCTCTGTCTTAGACTTTCTGTCTCCATAAGTGACAGGAAATGTGGTTTATTTGTAGAATTTCACTGTGGATTGCTTGAGGAAAGTTGACTTCAAAAAATTCTATTGAAACGAAGACGAATGTCTTATGGCAGGCGAGCACACAAGTCAGAGGAAACGTTTCAGTTCTCCTGAGCTACCGGTGGTTTTCAAATGTGGTAACTGGGAAGCAAAGCGTGGTTGGCAGTACTGCTCGTGGGTGCGCGTTACGCCTTGTCTAGTTAATCTTCAGCACCAAGGTGAGTTGCGGGGTGAACCAAGGTGAGTTAAGGGGTGATAGAGCAATACCTCTCCAGGCTTCACCACTGACTTGCCAATGAACAGAAATTTTCTTCTCTTTCTATCCCCTGCCGAATTATCATCATACCCTTGTTATGTGTACCATGGAGTGACTCTTTCAAAAAAGAATGCTGCTATCACGAGTTGCTGCATTATTGTCCTATGCTCTCGTGCCTAATTCCAAAGCAAATCATTCAGCCAAAGCTGGAAACAAACCAAATGTCCATTAACAGAAAACTAAACAAACTACACCACATCCATACAAGGAATGCTACTCAGCCATGAAAAGGAATGAAGTTCTGATGCATGCCACAATGTGGATGAACCTTGAAAACATAATGCTAAGTGAAAGGAGCCAGCCACGCAAGGCCACATATTATATGATTTAATCTATATGAAATATCAGAATAGATAACTGCATAGAAATAGAACGCAGATTGCTGGCTACCAGGGGCTATAAGAGGAGGGAATGGAGAACTTAATGGGTACAGAGATTCCTTGTGGGGTGACAAGAATGTTTTGGAACTAGAGCGAGGCGGTGATTACACAACATCACGAATGTAATAAACGCCACTGAATTTTTCACTTTATGTCCTGTGAATTTCACTTCAATCTTTAAAAATTGCAGTAAGACAGGGCATTTACTTTTTGTCTTTAAAAAATGTCATATGGAAATTTTAATTCAAAGGTAAGAGGACAGTATGATAAATGTTTCTAATAGAAACAGAAGGATGAGAGCCGGTCTCCTATCCTCCACAGCACTCAAAAGTGAAGCATAAAAATCTTCCAGATGGGTCATAATCTTTTAGAAAATATGGATTTAATCGAAGAACTATGAGTTTGGTGAAGCAGGAAAACTCCAGACACAATATTCTACCCACCACCCCTTATGCAAAGAAAAAGCACACATGACAACACCTCCCAAGGTTCTCTCGCTAAAGGTGTGCTGTGTTATGGCTGTCTCTTGCTGAGCCCATTGGGGGAAGAGGTCACAGCTGTCGCCCCCACCACAGATGGCCCCTCAGGTTCATAGACACATTGTGCACCAGAGCGCCCCCTGAAGGCGTCAACGTGCCTCCGGGGTCCCATCTCCAAACAGAAGGAGGCAGAGACCTGGGTTTTAACCAAATCCGGGAATCTGCGAACACTGGCACGTTCCCGGGTGCTATTCAGGCTCCACGCAATGTGCTTGTTTGCACAAAACCCAACTCCAAAAAAGGTTTGGGCCAAGAGAGAGAGATCACCCCAGGCCCCTACGCCCATCCCTTCCCTCCCTGCCCGACCTGCAAAATGATTTATCGGGACATTCAATCAAGTCTGCTGGCCCTGATCATAATGGCCTCAAACCGGCTTAAGCAGGTTCTAAGCAGACCTGGTGGAAGAGGCAGTGGGATGATTTGGGAGCATTATCTGAGCACACCGCCATTCCTTACACACATTCTTTTCAAGTGAACGCTTGCACAGGACAGTAGCTGGAAATCAGACGTGCCTGAGTGCACACAGAAAGTAATCCATAGCAATTACACACAGTTAGCAGCAGTTGCTGAATGCAAACCTGAAGGCTGCATTTGTGCAGTATCTTCATTTAGAAACGTCTAGATATGACTGAGCCCTGTGGCCCTGCGCTGTCACACACGGAATGGCACCATTGGCAGGCACCTGACCGAGTTTTGCATTTTATCATAACAGCTTCTCCGCCAGAAATGCAGATGGCAAAAATGAACTACAATCTGTGTAAGTCTACTGCAAGAGAGTCTGCCCCTTGGGCTCTTCAAAGGAGCCCTGCGAAGGCAGCCGTGTTCCCCTGCGGGCTTCGTATGCCCGGGGAGGATGTGGGCAATGGCCGGGTCTGGAGTGAAGTGTCCTAATGTCCCTGCACCTAACCAGCCAGGCCTCCTGACCACTGCAGGCTGGGAAGACCTCCGGGAGGCAAACCCAGCTCTGGCGCCATCTGCTGGCCGCTCCGTGCACATCGTCTCCGCCGCTCTCAATGGGATGGTACCAGCACCTCCTGGCCTGGTGGCGGGTTGTAGGGCGGCGGGGAGAGTTCAGAGCTTAGAGGGGTGCTGTCAGCACTGTTTCTATCATTCTGGTCTCGTCTAACAAACCTCGTGTCGGTCGGCTGTGTTCCTCCAGTCACTACACAGCACCACATCTGACTTGGGAATGGCACATGGCTAACAAATGAGGTATTCTCAAGCAATTCTAATTCCAAAGAGAAAATAAGCTTTATTCTCACTGACGCACAAGGCCGGGGTGGAATAAACATTGTTTATCTGATCACTAAGATTCTCAGCCTCGGTTGTCATTTTCAGACAATACTCAAAATTCTACAAGCTGAGTTAACATGCTGAAAATCTCCTTGTTTCTCTTCGGCCGTGTTCACACTTCATAGAAACCCACACAAGCATGTTTCAACCTTTCCTAACATACACGGAGAAAGAACAAGAGAATTGAGAACAAGGGAAAGCAGCTATACTGCTTGGAAACCCCTTGTTATGGGTTGAATTTTGCACACACACCCCAATATCTAAACGTTCAAGTCTGAAACCCCAGTTTTTTAGAACGTCACCTTACCTGGAAATAGGGTCATTGCAGATGTAATTCATTAAGATGAGGTCCCATTGGAGTATGTCACACTGGACATCCAATAAGACTGGTGTCCTAATCAAACAGAGAAATGTGGACACACACACCCAGGGTGAAGGCAGAGATTGGGGTGATGTGTCTACAAAGCAAGGGCCACCAGAAGCTAGCTCAGAGCCCTAGAACAGACTCTCCTCCTAGCCCTCAGACACCTTGGTCTTGGACCTGTGGCCTCCAGTTGCTTAAATCACCCAGTTTGTGCTGTTTGTTACAGCAGTCCTAGCAAACTAATACACCCTTCCACAAAAAAGAAAAGAAAACAAAAGGTTTATATATACCATATAACACTCTGTGGGCATGGATATACATGGATTTGTTCTCAAAGATTTTCTGGCTGCCTGCCCTGGGTAGGTCTTATGCTCTGTCCTGGGGCTACCATGACAGCTAAGTCATGGTCCCCTGACATAGGCGCTTGGCACTGAATCCCCCATCTCCAAGGAGAGTGCTTGAGGAGGGTAAAGGGAGCCACAAAGAGCTCAGATGTGGCCCAAGAGGGATTGGGATGTCACCAGGAGCAGCTGCACATAACTGAGGAGAGCTGCAAGTGGCCAAGGTGACAGATGCAACATCATCAGGAATCTGGCAGTGACAGATGAGGCTCCAGGCAGCTTCATATGCCCATGACAATGTTAATGAAGCAAAATAGGGAGGGAAAACATTCTCTCGTAGCAACTGTCATGACATCGCTCGTTGAAAAGACACTCTGTGAAGAACCTGGCATGGGTGACACAGTGAAACCCCAGAGACGGCTGCAGTGAAACAGGGTCACCAGCCAGCTTCCAGTGTGAGCTCTGCGCAGGGAAGGGGAGGCCCCTAGTGGCAGGGCAGGAGAGAAGCGACTTCGGGGACAGGATGGAAATGTCTAACCAGGATTTTAAAGTTGTTCATGGAGTGAGGGCGTGCCTCCTCCAGTCCTCCCGCCGTCTCTGTGGGAATTTGCCAGTGACAGTCCCACTGCTCCTCGGTGCTTAAGGAGGGGCCCCGTGGGGGCCACCGGCGAAAAGGAAAATGGACAGCTGACAGCTGGGGGAGCCCAGAAATGATTGTACGATGCTCTTCCTATCATCGCTCTGAGGCAGGGCGGGCGCACAGGAATGAACCCAGTCTGCCTCCACGTGAAGCCTGTCCCCCCGAGTAACATTCCCCAGACAGCAAGGTGCCAGCCCCCTTCCTAAACGAGCCCCCGTGGGCGGGGAGGCTGTCTACTTGTCTCCCAAACGCCATGTTAGGTGGGCAGCATCCTGCTGACTTTCAAGATGAGGAAAGAAGCTCAGGAAAGCCCAGGGCACTTGCAGGGACGCACCAGGGCACCTGGATTCTCACCCCACCGTCCGGATGCCCTTCTCCCCAGGACGTGCCCGCCCAGCCCCTGCGTGCTGAGAGTCCACGGGGCCGGGAAGCACAGACGCGCCGTCTGGAATCATCACCCCAACAGACTTCCTGGGGGACGGCAGGGTGAGGACAGTTGGCGTGGCTATAAGATTTTCCCAGAATGAAAGCACCTCGGGTTCATGGACTTCGTCGTCAGGTTCTCTCTGTTGGACCATGTCCCCAGAAGCACTGGCCACCTCCTCCTCTGTGACTTCAGGACCCAGAAAGACGACCTTTAGAAGATTTGTGTCACAGTCACCCAAATCTCAGTGGGTGATGGTTTGACAGCCCAGAGGAGCCCCCATTTTTCCCTAAGAGGCAGGAATCTACTGAATGCCCAGTTATGTTATGTTATATGGTTTTCATTTCGTCCAACTCAATTGTGATTCTACACATGTAAAGAGTTGCACTCAGTCTTCAGGCTGCTGAATTCTATTTCCTTAACAAAGTTCATGAATTATGGTTTATATACGATTAAATTCTATGTTGCTGTTCAAGAGTACCGTAGATCTATACATGTTGAAGACAGCATATGCCTGTAGTGTGTCCAACGAAATTTAATGAGAATGGTGTATATAAATATGAGCCTGTTTTTATTTTTAAAAATAAAAGATTATATGGAAGGAGGCACAAGACTTCCACGCAACCACAGAATGGTAAAGATTGGGGAAGGGGCCCCAAAGGACAGCGGAGTCCAATGGTCAGCTTTCTGCTGACCATCAAGGGAACATCCCAGAAATGGCCTCTTAGCCGATGGGCCAGCCGGACCGGCCGTGTCGGCCTTTGGTTACCGAGAGTTTTTACCCCAAACAGGTACGTACTGAAATTCACCGACTGTTTTCGTGGGGTAAAATGCTGAGACTTTCCTCCTTCAATGTGCTCTATGCTCATTTACATATCAGCTGATTTTAGAGCGGTAAGTCAAACCCAACTTGTTCACGATTTATACGCTTAATTGATGCAGGATTTTGCGTGTTACTATTCCCTTTAGGACCTTCGTCACCATGTCTGTGGGCGATGTTCCCATTCGGTCCTCACCGAGTCGTGGAAGCAGAGCTATCCAACCCTCAAAAACTGAGTGGAGGATTGTTCCCTCTTTTCCTACGTTCTGAAGTAATTTGGATAAAACTGGAGTTATTTATTTCTTAAATGAGTGATAGGGCTTGTCAGTGAAAAGCATCTGGAATACCTTTTGTGGGGACATGTTTAATAAATAGTTTGATTTCCTTAGATTATAAAACCAGTCAGGGTAAATTCCTTCTTGAATCAATTTTGGTAGGCCATACTTTTCTACAAATTTGTCCATTTCATCTAAACTTTCATTTTTGTAAGCTTAAAGTGGTTTGTATTATTCTATTTTAATGTCTGCATTTCTAATATCTTTCACTTTTAATATTTGTGTTTCTCTAGGTTTTTTTCTAGCTAATTGTCCACCAGAAGTTTGCAAATGTTTTTTAGACTTTTCAAAGAGCCAAATGGGCTTTGTTAATCCTATTAGAAGTGTTTTGCGATTGGTGTTGTTTTTCTAAGGTTTTTGATTTTGTTAATGTCTGTTCTTAGACTATTACTTCTAACATTTTGATTCTTCCTGAGTTTATTCTACTTTTTCCCTACAAAATGGTTAGTTTATTAATTTCAAGCTTTCTTTAAGTAAATTCAATACTACTATATTAAATATAAATATGACATCTCATATATTATAGAAACATATAAACTATATTTAATGTATTATATTAAATTCTATTAAATATTTAACACTATCGATTTCCTCCTAAGAAACACCCATAAGTTCGATACCGTATCAGTCCCTCACGCACCACTTGAGTTGTGGGGTGCCCTGCGGGGTGAGGCTGACATCAGGGCCTTTCACGTCTCCATCCACGGCCCCCACGTGCTGGGGCAGACTCTGTTGCTGACCCTCCCCCCTCCTTGACCCCAGTTTTGTTCAGGTATTGAGTGTCCTTGGCCCCAGAGGCTGTCCCGGGCCCAAATGCTGATTAGTAAACCAGAGTGGGGGTCCGATTTCCTGTACCGTGATTGATACAGACTCAGGACTGGGACAGAGAGCATGGTGGAGAGAGGTTTCGTATCCTCGTAAAAAGAGATGTGAGAAAATGCCACTCCCCTTTTCTGAATATTGTTGCATTCAGAAGCGGGACCTCCCAAAACTACCTCGCAACTATGAAGAGAAATGTCACCCGCAAGCTGACAGTGGCAGAGCTGAAAGGCAGAAGCCACAGGGGCCTGATGCTGTCACTGAAGCCCTGGGGCTGCATCTCCTGTAAGAGAAGGAGCCCCTCGTTACTTAAGCTCCTTCTAGCCAGGTCTTGTGATTGAGCTGAAAGGGTCCTGCAGGTGCCACAGGAGGCCAGCCTCCTGCCTGCTGAATGTCACCTGACAGCAGAGAGCTTTTCAGTGACCTTGCAATGTGACCTTCAAACGGGCAGATGGTCATATGTTCTTATGGCACTCCTTAGAAAAAGCACGATAGTCTACACTGCTTCTTTGTTCTTCGGAGCTCAAGCAAAGCTCTCTGTTGTGAATTCACATTACGGGGAGGCGTGGTCCGAACAAGCCTGTGAGAGGAAAAGAAAAGTAAGTGCAGGGAGGTCGGGGCTTGTGCCTGCCATCGTAGCAACGCAGAGCTGCGTCCTGGGAAGCCAGGCTGCAAGCAGGCACCCACAGCAGGTCTGGAAGCTGGGGGCCGCCCCATGTACCCCGACCTGCCGAGTAAACACGGGCACGTGGAGCGAGGCTGGGGAAGCACTCGCCCTTCTGGGATACGGCATCTCCATGTGAGGGCCCTCTCCCACAAAATCTTTAATCAATATCTTTCCATATTAGTTAGGGTCTTCTGGGTGCAAATGGATGAAAAAAGTATCTCAAAGTACTTTAAGAAGGAAGAAAGGGTAGTGCATGCTTAAGGACTCATGTGGACAAACCAAGGAAAGGGGTGCCCGGAGGTAAGGACTGGGACACCATGCGACTGTCGCCTCTCTGCTTTTGTGTGCACATCGACTCCATCCTCTCGGACAAGCTTCCCCACGGGGCTGGAATCGTGATGACCAGCAGCCCCATCGAGATTCTCTCAAGCAGAAAACCACGACTGCCCTCCTCAAAAAAGTGCCAGTCAGATACTCAACGTGGGGACTCTCGGACTGGCTCAGTTTGAGTCCACGATCGCCATTGGACCAATCCCTATGGGAGAAGGTGTTATGGGTTGAACTGTGTATTCCCAAAGGACAGGTTTAAGCCCTCACTGCTGGCATCTCTGCATGTGACCTTGTTTGGAAATAGGGTCCTTGTGGGTATAATCCAGTTAAGGATCTCCTTAGAAGATGAGAGAAACTTGGACACAGAGATACACACACAGGGAGCCTACCGTGTGACGACAGAGCGAGAGAGGAGTGATGCGCCTACAAACCCAAGAACGTCAAGGATTGCCAGCAACCCCTAGAAGCCATATGACAGGCATGGCACACGGGTTCTCCTCGGAGCGTCCAGAAGGAGCCAACCTTGCCAACACCTTGATTTTGAACTTCCCGTCTCCAGAACTACGAGAGAACACATTTCCATTGTGGTTCGCCAGCTGGTTGGTGGTGTTTCGTTACAGCAGCTGCAGGAAACGCACACGGAGGGACAGGACCCAGGTGGATCAGGTGCTCACTGCCGTGGGCAGGGAGGTGGGGCGCTAGGAACGGCAGCCCCCGTACAGCGCTGGAGAGGGGGAAGAGCTGTACCCCAAATAAGAGAGAGGGAACCCATTAACACAGGAAGTGGGTAAGGAGGGCCAGGCAGGCAAGCACCACAGCCACCACATGAAAACACACTGTCACCATGGTCGGCTGGATTTCGTGTAAGGTGAGTAAAAGGGACATGGTGTGGCACTGCACAAAATGTTTATTCCATCTTCCAAAGACAGTACGGAGCCCTTCATCCAGTGTCAGAAATGTGTGAGCCACTATCATTTGAATAGTTGTAGTCTTTAAATAAGATTGGAAGTGGGTCGATTTGCTCTAACATTCAGGGAGCTCACGGGTTCATTCAGTTGTGCGATTCAGCGGTGAGAAATGTTTTATTAATTGCACCAAGGTTTATAAAAACTTAAAAGTTCCTGTGAAGCATATATTCTTTTTCAGTTACCTATCAGGGTTAACCTTTTTATCTCAGCCATAAACTCCAAATTATACATCAAATATAATAAAGATCTATTTGATGAACTGAAATTCGCTGTCACTTTGATGTGCTTTTAAACTATCTTTAATTGATAACATGCTTATATTGAATGGTCAGTTCAAAGATGTCCAAGCGCTGCTGACAAAGAGTAATCTTCAAGTGGGCACCACCGGATGGCCTTGTGCTCAAAGACTCCATTTCAAGGCGAACCCCACTGCAGTGGGAGCTCTAACGACCCACACGGACAGAATCCTTTAACAGCCGGGGTACCAACGAGCGCTCTGCACAACCACCTTCATTTCAAAGTGCAGAACTTGCAAGAGAAAGCGAAGGCGAGGGAATGAGCCGTGCGAATATGCATTGGGGTCAGTCAGCCAACATAGAGCGTCCTGAGACCTTACCCCAACAGCCCACGTGTCATGGGTCAGGTGCAGCTGTCCACGCTCTGTGGGTGTCAACTAAGTTAATTCTCATGACACCTCTGTGGGGTGGGTACTATTACCCCCCATTTTACAGAAGTAAACAGAAGCAGAGGTCATGAGATTTGCCCAGCTCGCCTCGCTAACCAGGTGCAGGACGCTAACCTCAACGGGCTCCAAGTCCATGATACTCACCTGCCTGGGACACAGAGGCCTGACGTTCTGCCTTCGAGGGTTTTACAAGATCTTTGACGAGGTGAAAGCTTCCCACACGGAATCACAGTCAACAGTGCTTAATGGTGCATGGGGAAACGATGACGGCCGTCACGCTCAGGGAGGCTGGGAGAGCAGGTGACCGGGCAGACAGGACGGGGCTGAGGTGAGCAGGACCTGGATGGTCTCAACCCAGAGAGAGCGCAGGTTGTCCCTTCTGTGTCACAGAGCAGAGTCTCCTGTTTCCTATCATGTAGCTTGGGGTCAGAAGCCATAGGTCACCAAGCAACATGTGACAAGACCATCTGAATAGCTGCCAGTCCTCATAACGAGAGTCACCCACGTATCCTGGTTTTTCTGGATTTGGCCGGCTTTAGTACTAAAGACCCGAGTCCCGGAAACCAGAGGATCCCTGGCAAACCAGGGTGGTTGGTCACCCTGCTTGGTAAGTTCTAACGGGGAAAGACAGCTTTCCGAAACAAAACAGTTTAAAACAAAGCCAGTGCCTTGCACACATTGCCCTCGATAAGGTGACCCCTCAAAAGACGACGGCACTGGGCCTGAGCTGCCTGGCCACTGCCCTGGAAGCAGAAGATGATACGTGTTCTCAGGCTCACCCCTTTCGGATGGGGCTCCAGTTCTTTACACCTAAATATTTAGTTACAAATCAAGCTATCAGAAGGTGCTAGATGTATCAAGATCAACATTTTGTAAGGTAGATAAACGTCGTCACTATGTTGTACACCAGCAACTCACATAGTATCGTATGTCAAGTGTAATTCAATTTAAAAAAAAAAAAGATTTTAATCAAGCTATCAAACTACTAAATGAAATGTATTTTATCTTCCTGCTTTGACAAACATACTTTCCCAATGACAGAATCTAAAATACACATCAAGTTAGGTTTTCATGCTACTGAAAATTGGCAAAATGTCAAAACACAACTGGATTTATTATTGCACATGTCAAGGTGTTCTATTAATGGGCTAGTGGTGTTTGGTACGTAATACAGCTAGCTATACATCAATCATAAATTATATTTATTTTATAAATTCTGCTTTTTACATCAGCAAAATCATAATCACATTTTTAAGATTTTCACATTTGTGTGTTATTGATAGCAATGACCTAAATTATTAAATAATCAAAATGTAATAATATTTTTTTGCTTTCAAAATGGGCTATTTTTTAAAATATTCTAAAATATGGGGTTGAGGGTATATATAAGCAAAATAAAAATTTTAAATGATGATTAAAAATTTTTAATCAATAGTACCTAAAACTAAAGTTTTATTAAAATATAATCAAAGCTTATTAAATATATCTTATAGACGTAAGCAATTCATAACTCCAGCATTCAGTTTCCACCTAGTGGACTATGTAAAGACTCAGCATTGGAGTTCCCTGGTGGTGTAGTGGCTAAGGCTTCAGCGCCATCAACGCTGCGGCCTGGGTTCGATTTCCAGCCAGGGAGCTACCCACATTAAAAAGAAAAAAAGCATCAGTATCGTGCTGTGGGCATGTTACCCCCAGACCTAACTATACACACAATGTAAAGACACGCGTTGCTTTAATACTGCAGACTATGCCTCCACTGCTGCTGCTGCTGCTGCTGCTGCGTGCAACCCCTGCTGCATGCAACCCCTGCAGAGGCAGCGCTGCCTGCTGAGCTCCTCGGAAGCCAGGAATCCGAACACAAACAGGAGCAAGAAAGTGCTGGGGGACAGGCACACTTTCTGCGAGAACCTCGTGGAAGCTAACCAAAGGTAAGTTCGTTAAATGGTCTCTTCTTTACCCCAGGCCTCTGCTGCTCAAGTCATTCTTACTCGCCAAAGCCGCTCCGACACAGGTGGCAGCACGACCACCACCTTCCCGGCAGGCAGAGGCCACTGCCCTTGTCACGAGGACGTCGTGCCGGAGACTTGGAGAAGCATTTCCCGGGGCCTGAACGGAGTTAGTTACAAAAGCGGGTGTTTAGGTTTTAAATTTGTGGAAATCAGGCCAGGCCCATGTTGAGTACCAGTTCCTAAGTGACAGAGCTGGGGGAGGGGGGACGGGGAGGAGACAGGAGGGAGGAAGAGAGAGGGACAGAAATGCGGGACTCTGAGCACAGGGCTCAGGGCAGGGTCCCTGTGTCCAAGTCCAAGGGCAGCTCTGCTTAGGAGAGCTCTCTCAAATTTTTAGTCTGACTATATCTGCTTGTTAGTTTTGTTTTGTTTTTTAAAGAATCTGTTAAAATAATTTTTAATTACACAAGCAATTTGTGAACCTATTTCTTTCCTGCAAAAGTTATTTGAACATTAAAGATAAGACTAAAATCCGACTTTTTCGTCCGCCCCACCCCACTGTTACAAGTTCGGCCACAGGTTCAGGACAAATCGTTCTAACGCATTACGTCACCGTAATAGCTTACACTTGTGACACAGGTACAATGCGCTGCACATCGTTCTCGGCATTGTACACCCACCGACTTTTTTTAATCCTCATAACAGCCTCACGAGACAGCTACTTTGCATGCAAACAAGAGCTATCCGGAAAGTATCCCGCCATGTGATACGAAAAATAGTCGCATTTATGGGGGGCATTCTTCCAGCCTGCCAGCGCACCCGCATACGCACACACTTACTCGCGAGGGCCCGGAGCACTATGTGTTTAACACAAAACGGCTCGTGCATGACGCTTAGTTTTAAAACTCACCGATAAGTGGCACGAAATGACGCTTCAGTCAACAACGGGCTGCAGGTACCATGACGGTCCCATAGGATTATAATGGAGCTGAAAAGTGTTTATCGCTGTGCCGCAGCCAGCATGACGTCTGGCCGGCGTGACGTCGTGGCCATAGGAACATCACGGCACAAGGCATTACTCAGGTGTCAGGGGTGATGCAGGTGCAAATAAACCTGCTGAACTGCCGGTCGGACAGAGCAGAGCGCGTGCGGGACGTAGCAGCCTTACGGGAAGGGTAAGGAACCACCACCGGGACTGCTTTACCTATCTGCCACGCCACATGGTGAGCGTTCGTTTCGAGCGTCCTCTTTCTACTCAGTGAAAGAAAAGCAACTGGGCCGTAAAACAGAGCACTGCGTGCCCCCGGCAGCAGCCTCGCACGTCTGTCCTCCTGGTCTCCTGCC
>PVJL010005551.1:0-72816 GCA_004026885.1 Lyroderma lyra
AAAAAAAAAAAAAAAAAAAAAAAAAAAAAAAAAAAAAAAAAAAAAAAAAAAAAAAAAAAAAAAAAAAAAAAAAAAAAAAAAAAAAAAAAAAAAAAAAAAAAAAAAAAAAAAAAAAAAAAAAAAAAAAAAAAAAAAAAAAAAAGAAACAAAAAACTGATATAACCATAATGAATATACTTGCACGCAATAAAATTCATGGTTCCTTGAAAAAATAGTGAGAACAAACCTCTGGCAGGACTGATTAAGAAAAAGGAAGGTGATGCATGTAAACAAAACAGAATAAAAACAGGAAAACAAATGGAGATACAACAGAAAATGTAAGAATAAAAAATATATTATGAATACATTCCTAAGAAATTTTCCACAAGCGTTAGTCATATACGGTTTCATGGGAAAGTACTTGATATAATTCAACTCATATTTATAGTCAACATTCCCAGAAAATTAGGAAACAAAAACTCTCTTCATAGAAATTATATATCAAAAATCTAGAATAAATACCATACTTAAGGGAGAAAAGTTTGCTATTTTCTCATTAAAATAAGGACAAAGATGCCTCTTTCACCACTACTGTCTTAACATGGTATTAAAGGACGACTCTAACGCTCTAAGAGGGGACAAGACATAAAAAGTAAAAGAATTGGGACAGGAGATTTAACTGTCATTATTTGTAGATTATATGATCATCTTCACTGAAAAGGTAGTAACATAATCAGATGAGTTATTAAAGTAAGAGAGTTTAGCAAACTTGCTGGATACAAACCCAACTTTCAAAAATCAATAGCATTCCTTGATATCAGCAAAAAACTATGATAAAATATAACAGAGAATTACGTAATATTTATAAAAGCTGTAACAGATGACATAAAAATGGATTTGAATATCCACAAGTGAGGTGATTTAACAGAGAATAAAGGTCCTATTCTTCCTAAAGTACTCTGTAAGTTAAATTTGATCCCAACAAATATTTTGGCTGAATTTTTAAAATGGAATTTGAAGAGTTTTTTCTAAAATTCTAAAAGGGATAAAAATGTAAAGCAGAGTCAACACAGAAGAGCAAAGAGGGAGACTCTCCTTACTAGATACAGTGGTCCCCCCTTATCTGACCCACAGTGGATGCCCCCAACCGTGGACAGTACCTAACCCTATATAGACCGGTTTTCTTTCCTATACATACACACCTTTTCACGTAAAGCACTTCTCAGCTTCTCCTTGGCATATCCAAATTGCTAACATCACTACTCTTGCACTTGGGGACCATTATCAAGTAAAGTAAGGGTTACTTGAGCCCAACCATCGCAGTACTATTTCTGTTGGTCTGATAATTGAGATGGTTACTGACTGACTAACAGGCAGGGAGCATATACCACATGGAGAAGCTGGACGAAGGGATGATTCACATCCCTAAGAGGGACAGAGCAGGACAGCTTAAGGTTTCATAATGCTACTCAGAATGGTATACAATTTAAAATTTATGAATTGTTTACTTCTGGAACTTTCCATTTAATATTTTTGGACTGCAGCTGACAACAGGTAACTGAAAACGCAGAAAGCAAAGCCGCAGATAAGCGGGGACAACTGTATTAAGGCAAACTGTAAGTCTACAAAAATGAAAAGCAGTATGATACTGGCATGGAAATAAACAGAGCAATGGAACAGAATAAAGATCAGAAATAGACCCTTGGATAAATAAGAACTTGACTATGATAGAAATGGTACCAAAAATTAATGGGAGAAGGGGAGTTCCCTGATGGTGTAGTGGCTTAGGGCTTTGGTGCTGGTCCTATCAGCGCTGTGGCCTGGGTTCGATTCCCAGTCAGGGAGCTACCCACATACCAAAAAGAAAAAAAAAAAAAAAATTAATGGGAGAAGTATTGTTTTACTAGAAGATGCTAGAAAATTGCCTCAATAAATGAAGAAAAATAAAGCTGGACCCCTACATTATATAATGTACAAAGGTGGACAACAGCTGGAACATAAATGAAAAAATGAAAGGTAAAACTATAAAGCTAATAAAAGAAAATGTAGGAAGATATCTTTGTGATCAAGGGGTAGGGCAATATTTCATAACAAACCCTTTGACACATAAATGTAGACAAAAAGTAGATTTGACCATGAAAAAAGCAAGGTTTTTCTGTTCAATAAAGGATGCCAGGCAGTTAAAAGACAGGTAAACAGACTAAAATACCTGACACATCTACTACTGATGAGATTATTACCTATAAAAGATGAAAGTGCAATTGAGTAAAAGCAGTGATGACCAGATAATTCACAGGAGACTATAACCTTTCTTGTAATAATAAGGAATTGGAAGCAACCCCCCGTATCCACCTCTAGATAATGGGATACGTAAAATGTGGTGGATGCAGTATGGAATACCACACAGCAATAAGAAGCAACGCACAGGATGCACAAATAGCAACTTGGATAAATCAAAGTAGGAAATGGCAAAATTTATAGCACAGGACCACGTGTATAAATTTAAATTGTATAGACACAAAGTAACACTACTTATTTTAGAGAGGTGTACACATAACAAGGGGCACATAATAGTAAGAGTTGGTGCCTATGGGACAGAGGGGAGTGGGGGCTACAGAAGGAGAAACCTAATTCATATTAAAATGAGAGAATGAGTTCTCGTTCTAAGTGATGATGACCATGTACTAGGAATTGAGGCACATGATTAGTGTGCTGTTTTGCGTTTGAGATATAATAAAGCAAAAATAAACTATACACAACACATACAAATAGTTTGGAACTGCAGTAGCCATTTGGCAATAAAGGGAGAACCTGAAGTTGTCAGAGGTCTACCTGTGAAACCTGACACTTTGAATGCCAGCGCAGAGACAGGGCTGGATCTTGCTGACACTGAATAACTGGCTAAAGCCTCACCTGAACTAGGTTTACCTCTACTCGGTTATATGAACCAAAAGTTTCCTTTTACTCTTCTGTTTAATAGACTTTGTTTTTTAGAGCAGTTTCCCTTTACTTGTTAAGCCAGGGGTTTGATACCTGCAAGAAAAGAATTTTAACTGGTGCTCACTTCGGCAGCACATATACTAAAAAAAAATTTTAACTGACACTTATTCATACCTGTACTTTTAAATATTAAAAGTTTTTAAAACACTGTGGCTTCACTTAGATAATTTGGGAAATTAAGAGAGCAAGAAGCAGCATGAACTTAAGAAGAAAAAAGGCAGAAAAGAGACAGAATAATAGTAGCCACTACTCATTAGCTCTTATGTGCTAGGCACTATGCTAGGTGCTTTTCATATACCTTGTGTCCAAGTCAACAATAAACCCCACCATTGGGTATTATCACCGTAGGAGTTAGGCAACAGGCTCACAAGTGCTAGCATCTTGTCTAACCTGCTACAGCTTCATAGTGAGGACTTGTGAACCCAAGTCTAATGTCAGCTTGTTCTTCACTTCTTCACGCTATACCACCCTACTAGAAAAAAGATAGTGGGGAAATAATGGACACACACACACACACACACACACACACAGAGAGAGCGAGCAAGAGAGAGAGACAGACAGACAGATACACACGGGAGAGGTAAATATACAGAGACAAAAAACAAAAACAAGCCACGTCAAGGAATATATTAATGAGGAAGAAAGATTGTTTTTGAGGTAAGGACACTCATGACATACCAGGGTGTACCTGCATTAGAAGGGGTTGTCACTGTCTTTTGAATAGCTCATAATCTCACCTGCAGTGTAACTTAATGCTTGGTGCACCCAGAATCAGCTCTTCTGCTTATTTCCAATTTTTACAACTCTTAGTTGAAAGATTTATTTTCTCAAGCATTTTTCAAAGCTTTCAGTGATATGAAACAATGTCACAGATTCTAGAGAGACTCAGATCTAGAGTGTTAGGTCATTATTATCCATGCCAAAATGACTTTTGGACTGCCTGTTTGGTATGTGCAGTCTATAAATATAGAAAGCAGGGAGTTCCCTGGTGGTGTAGTGGCTAGGCTTCGGTGCTCTCAACCCTATGGCCTGGGTTCAATTCCCAGGCAGGGAACTACCCTCCCTCCCCCCCGCAAAAAAAAAAAAAGCATATTACAGTTTGACCTGTGATCTAAATGCCCATCAATAAAGGATACAATAAATCATCATGATCCCACAACTATGGAATACTATGAGCTGTCAAAAAGAACAAGACAGACCTCTGTGTACTGATGTAGAATGATCCCCAAGGTAACTGGAAAAATTGCAATGTACAGTACAGCAGATATATGTGCAAAATTTGTTTTAAAATCAGATACATAACTGGAGAAACTGATAGCAGAGGTTGCTCTGGGGAAAGAAAATGGGCACCATGTGCATGCAAGAGGTGCTTTCCACCCAGTCTGCCCATTTACTTGGTACTTTTTTTTTAAACCAAGTACAAGAATAATCTTTTCCCCCCCAAATCCTTTATTTTAAATCAAGCAGTTCATTGCATCTTCCTCCAAGTCATATCTAATTTGGGGATCTAGTAGGGTCTGAGTGAAGAAATAAATTATTTTCTTTTCCCTTCTCCCAGTGATGAGACAAGGAGAGCCTCTTTACTATTTCTTCCTTTCTTCAACCAAGCCTACCTATTTGTTTCTTTAAAACAACACCAAAAACCAAAATAACTTAACTCGTTATCCACATTCACTAAAATACACTTCAAGTAAAAGGATAAAAAAAAAGCACTCCTACCACCACTCTATATTTTGGAGTGTACATGCTATGTATTTTTCTGTACTTAGGTGCACTGATTATTTATAACTGCTCTTTCATTTAATACATGCACGTCTTGGTCATATATTATTTTTAAAATTTGTGATATTATTTTATTTACTTAACCAATCCCCTCTAACATGGCATTATGAGCAACAATGAGATGACTATCTCCATACAGAACCTTTTGTACATTTTGCTGAGAATAAATTTGTAAAAGTAAAGTAGCTTCGTCACTAACATGCTAACTTTGCCTTTTATAGCTGCTGCTCCATGCAACCTTTCCATAACTGCCACAGCCACTTTCGTGGGCCAAAGCTCAGGTCTAAGATGATTTCTTGCCTACAAGGATAAAACATACTTCCTGCTTCATCTATTTTTTTATACTCCCTTGAATAACCTCACCTTTTGGACACCTCACCCTCAATTCAACTCTATAGAATTGGTTGCATTTCTCCAGCTGTTTGAGTCCTGGCTGTCTTGGTTATTCTGAGATCCTTAAATCCTAGGGCCATGGTTTTCCTTAAAAATTTTTTTTGCTAAATGAAGACTATAATAAAAACAGAACTAGGATGAATGATAATAAAAGCTAACACCTAGTGCTTACTATGTGTCATTGGGCTAAGTGCTTTACATGCCTTATATAATTTAATGGTTATTAGAGCTACATGAAAAAAAAAATTCCATAATCAAATAAGGGGAAATTATGAGTTTAAAAAAATGTTAAGAATGGCACTTTAAAATGTTAATATAATTTACAAGATGGTGACAACATAGTTAAGTGTAGTCAAATTATTTATCCACAGATTTCTTGAGGTGCTACTACTCCCAAAAACACTTTCACACAACTGTCCTTAAATGTTATTAGTTTTTCAGGAAAGGCACTTGCAGCCTGCCCTCCTCCCTCATGATGAGGACCGTGCCTTTTTAAAATTCTTCATCTTATTGACAATGCACTGAAAGTACACTTAGGTGAAAGGAAAAATAAAAAGCATTTATACCACCACTCTGTATTTTAGAACATATGTCCTTTTCTATATAAACAACTTCAATTTCTCTGAAAAGGTGTTTTCTATCTCTTCATCCTTTTCCCACTCCCTATGTAGATTTGTAATATTGAAATCTTTTTCTATAGTTTTCTCTTAATACTTTTCCTAGAAGTTCTCTACAAGTAAAGCTTTAAAAGATGATCACTTTGGCAGATAATTTCCACATCTACATTTCAAGCCTAGAACCTGGTAGCATCCTGGTGCACGCGCGCACGCATGCGCGCGCGCGCGCGCGCACACACACACACACACACACACACACACACACACACCCTCCTTTAACCCCAAGGAAGAATGTAGTGAGCCTGCATTTCAGGACTCCCACCTCAGCTTCTTCTACTAATCCCACTGTACACACTCCACACCAGCCTGGTCCGTTTTCTGCCTCCTCAGGTTCACTCAGGACATTCCCTTTTCCTTTTTCCTAGCCAAATACCCTTATCTTTGGAGGCCCAGCTCAACTGCCATCCACTTGACAAAGTCTTCTCAGGTCTCTCCAGTCCAATTTCTCCTCTGCCCTGAACTAAACGACAGGTGGCAATGGAGCACACCTTTGTGAAAATTTTGCATTGTTATCCTTTAACTTGTCATGCAATTGTAAACTGTCAATACACTGAAGGTGAGGATTGTGCCTTTTTCATTGCTGTCTCCCACCGTCCTTTTTCACTCCTGTCTCCCACCGTGCCTAGCACAGTGTGATACAGACAACAGATACACAACTGCTACTGAAAGGAGATACTTACAATCCAAGTTAGCCCAATAACACAACAGACACAAGAATAGTATGTACATTCCTCTTTATTTAATACAACAAACACATAACACATACAAAAAAGAAAAAACAATCGTGTAAAAGGCCCTGTCACAAAGGACAGACAGGAAACATCTATACTAAATCAAATAAGGCTCCTGCTTCAAAACAAGGGTTTGCTAGCTACACGTGGAATATGAGCAAGGCTGTTGCAAAAGAAAAAAAAAGAAAAAGAAAAAGAAATTCCCTGCACTGAAGGAGTATATCCAAAGGGTTAACTTATGAAATTCACAGATCCATATTTAGGAATGTTTAAGCTCTCTCACATACCCAAAATTTATCAGGGTTTTATGATACGTGTCAAAACAAAAAAATTTTTTTTTTTGGTTAAAAAAATTTACCTGTCCTTTCCTCTTGGAAAATAGTGACTAGAGCTCTCTAAAAACTAGAGACCAGCCAACAACTCAATTTGGAAAGCTTTACCATTAAATTTCAAACTCAGAATGCAAAGGCAAGATGGCAGTGGGAAGAACTGAACTTCTTAGTCACTTCCTGGTATTTAATCAACCACTGGGAAAGACAAAATGGAAATACCTAGGCTCAGTGCAGGGTTCAGTAGCAGCAGTTTGTCCATATTCCTGCTCTGATTAGAGCTGGAAATTAAACAAGCACCAGTTCATCTCAAAAGAGCCTTATACAAACATACACACATACATACCCACACCCACTCACATGTCATCACCACCCCCTTTTATTTAAATTTATTATTTTTTACTAAAATAATACAAAAAAGGGAGACAGGTATATTTACAAAAATCCATGGCTGGTACAGTACATAATTTTTAAGACACACTAAATGCTACAATCTTTCAGGTCCTGAGATTATTACAAATATCAACTCAAAGCTGTGTTCAGGTCCAGTTTTAAAGGAAGGAAAAAAAAATTCCCAAATATTAAGTCACACATTTATTTAAAATACAGCATATCCCTTCAAGTTAGCAAAAATGCACCTCCCTATAAACAAATGCAATACAGTAACCAGTGCCTTTCACCCAGAGGAGCAGCAATTATTCAGGCTGCTTTCATCAAGATTGGTTGTGAAACATGTTGGTATCTATATCAAGTGGTGGAGGTGGCTAAAGTAAGAGGAAGATGTGTAACTGGAGGGAAGTTCCTCTACAGAGTGAACATTCACTGTATAAATAAGTCCTATTTTTCCTTCTGTTACCAAACAAAAGTCTTTCCCTAAATTTATACTGTCAAGGTTGGAAATATGTGCTTAGTCAGATTAAAAATCAGAATCCTTATTTCCAATCAGTTATAGCAAACAGGTCTGCAGTCCCACAATAATTTTTATAACTGCAAATAAACTTCCTTGCTTTAAATAAAAGAGAGAAAATACTCATCACTTGGTTACCTTGGTAGACTTTGATTAACACATTATTTGGGCCACAAAATTTTCACCAGCCAGAGATTTCTTTTCCTCTTCCTTTAAGCTTGACAATGTTTAGCAAGCAAAATATAACAGCAAGCCTCAGATTTATATACTCTTTCTTCTTAAGAACAATCTGTATTTTTGATCCTTTCTATAATGTAATTTTTAAATGACAGCCAACAAAGGACAGTACAAAGCTGGAATCCTTTCTCTGGAGGCTGACTGTGGATCAGAAAAAATTATTTGTAGGTTGGGAACCTACTTCTACTGGTTGAAGGGACCTTTGTTTATCTGAAAGTCTCAGAAGGTATATGTAATTAATTATGTAGACATAGCCAGGATTTAAAAAGTTGGTCAAAGTTGGTCAACTTTCCAACGAACTATATAAAAACAGTAATAACTTTGTTAACTGAGAATAACTTCTTTGTCTTTTAATGCCTCTAGCCAAAATTGGGGTCATCCTTGGTCATTCTGCAGGTACGGGAATGAAAACCTAATGTGCTGGCAGAGACCACACTACCCCTGCAAGCAGCAAAGAGAAGAAAAACTGAGGAAAGTTACAGCTATAAGAACAGAAAATACAAGATAGCTAAGATGTGACAAATTAAGGGCAGGTTGTCACAAAGAAATACATGCCAAATGGCTGGTCTTGGTTACTGCTCACTCCTAAAAGTGTTTAGAGACTAGATGGAGCTGTTGACTTCAAAAACAGAAATATTTCCAAGTTATCTCAGGTAACAATCATCTTGTTTGAATTTAATTTGGTTGCCATTAGTGCTCCATTAGAAAATATTTTAAAACTAGATTTAAGATAACACAGAATTATATTAGGAAAATGGGAGCAAATAATGTAGAGTGAGTTTCTGAGAAACATAAAATTTGTACTAAGGATTCATATGACCTATTTGACTCAAACCTTTGCAAAGTAGATTTGGAAGTATGAAAATTAGCTATGCAGAGTGGTATGAGAAATATGAGTCCCTAACAAAGGTCTGCATCTCTTCTGAATAACCTTGAAAAGTATCCAGAGGAAGCCATGAAACATGGCTACTATCACATTATATTATAGAGAAATCTGTTTTGTAATACAAAGGAGAAGAGAAAAAAAAATTCTGGTCACCAGTGATAAAATTATCACTGGAAATATAGATCCCCTTAATTATACTACTGAGATTTCTGAAAGTATTCTTGACCTGTTTGGTTAACAGTTTGGAAAAGTGTCAGAAATTTAAGTACTAACCCAATATGAGCTGAAAATATGTAAGAAAGATTAAGAAGTAGAAGTATTACAGTATGAGGAAATTAAATAAGGATCACAAACAGCTACTTTCAAGCAAATGGTACTTTGGGAGTATCCGAGAAAAAAGTAATTTAATATCAAGTTATTCAAAGGCAGTCTGCTTAAAATTCTACGAGTTCCTGTCTGAGTCTGTGCTGAGATGTGAACAGTTTCCGGGAACATGGCTGTAGTCTTAACTTTAAAATTCAATGGGGACACAGGACAGATGGCCAAAATGACTGATGAAAGGAGGTGAAAGACAGTTTAACCCCTCCTCTCCAGACTCTTACCAACATGCAACTGATATTCCAGTGTAGCAACTGGTTGATGAAATGATTAACTTAAGAGCTCCGACTAGAAGAAAGAAGAATGAAGACTAAAGGAAATGAAGAAAAAAGAATTCAACATTAATATTCAAAGCTATTTTTAATTAGAGTCTGACCATCTGTTCAGCTCTACAAACCTGAACACTGTGCCATGTAGCTAAAACTTTCTCAGAACTGAACACTGGGATGATTTATCTTAACAACTCGAAGATATTCCATGATTGTAACTACAGTTTTGCGCCAGTAAAAGGATCTGTACTTAGTTTTTGAATATAAAGTTCACATTTAGGAGCAAAGAACACATAAAATATTTCCATTTTATGCTTGCTAATTTTCCCAAGAGGAACAAACACACATTCAACAAAACCCTTATGCCTTATTTCTTTGGGTAGAAGTCTTAACATTTGTTATTTAAAGAATGGAAAAAGAGGGAAAATGTGGAAAATAAAGAGTCTATTTATCTGCATAGTTGATACTTAGAGGCTACGGACTAAGGCCTGATCTGGAAAAAGCAATAAAAAACCAAAAAGTGATTTTTAAGAAAAAAATCCTACCACTAGAGACTAAATGGGCTTTGATCAATTCTGGGAATTAACCCACTGCTTTGTCTGCTGGGGCCTGGTGCTCACTTGAGCTGGAAAATTTGTTTCTCATCCCCTTACATTTTCTTTCCTGATCCGGAATGTGATACAATTCAAATCTACACACACCCCTAACAGCTGTTGCTCAGCATTTAGTCCTTATTAAAAACACAGCATCTATTTTTTCCTGTTGTTGTCTCTAAATGATAAAAGGAAAATTCCACGAATTAGTAAAAACGCTAGGATGGAAGGTGGGATAAAATGATCTTCATTTCTTCCTAGAAGTTGAACAAACGTGTTTCCTTCTACCTGACCATCCTCACCCCTGATCCAGCTAGGAAGTGAGTCCTGTCTCCCCACTTCCATTTTCCTACAACCTGAGCAACTGATGGCTCCAACTCTTGCGTGGACAGAAGAAGCATAAATTACAAAGGTAGACTGGCTAAAAGTGTACCCAGCTGACTGTGTGTTGTGCATGCCCCTTCAGTGCAAAGCTGGATTAACCTGTAGTTACAGGAAGAGTACACCATCTCTGATTTATAAGAATGAGGAGACTCCTATTCATTTTCAGAAAATTAAAAGTTTAGCTGTTCTTCACCAAACAGCTAATTTAAGGAAATTACATTGAGAATATGAAAAAGTGAGGCAGAAATAACTTTCGGGATCATTTATCGAAACCAATAACCAATCATCCAAACTTTACCTAGCTTCCACTCTGCAACCTTGGCAAAACTCACACATGTAATAATATCATAAAAGGCTAAAAAAAAAAAAAATCTATGTATAATTAAGAAACTTAGTATTATTTCCCCCTCCCTGCTTATTAACCTGAAAGTAACCATTTCACCCCACCACAAATATAATATGCTTAAACAAATATGCATCTAAATTAGAATTCCAGTGATTTTCTTTTTAAATTAAAAAATCATATGATGCTTTTTATACCCATTTTTTAGCCTCTGTAGGATGATGATAATACTTTTTTAATTATATAGGACATTTTAGAAAAACTCAAATTATTTTTGAAATAGTAAAGTCTCTGATATCCCTGGGAGGTAGGTGAATATTATTATACCCAATATTCTAATGGGTAATTTGAGGCACAAAGGTTAAATGATATTCCCCCTAAACACAGTAATCCAAGAGTAACACGACTAAACAGAGGCTGCCTGACAACAATTTTGCTCTCAGGTAACTACCAGGGGCCTCTGCTTTCTCCGTTCTAGCCACCAGTCTCCTCTTTCCAATCAAAATGTATTTAAAAGGGGGCACTTATTAAATATTTGTACTGGGTTTTGAGGATTGGTTCAACTTAGTCTCCTTTAATATGTCACATCTGTCTTCAACAACAACAACAAAACAAATGCAATTTAGATACTGAAAATTAAGTTATTTTGCCCAAGGAAGGAATCTAAATATTCCTAAAAGCAGATTAAGCCAAATGTAATTATCTGGCAAATACAAACAAAACTGAAGATCGCTCAAGAATGCTATAGGCTATACGAGTGTTTTCCTCAGTATCTGAAGTCTTTCTATTCTAAATTTATTAGTCTTCTGACAGATACACGGCTATATGAATTCTCCAAAGATCATTTCCTAGAAGAAAATATGACGTATTTTTAATGTTGACAAAGTTGCTAACTTCCTTGAAAACTTATTGAGCTACAACACCATGATTCTAACTCTAGCTCTTCCATGTCTTTTTGCCTGCCGCAGTGTACCTTATTGACTTAACCCACAAAAGACTCGTTATTCCAATGCTTTCTCCAATACTACTCATGCCATTTGAAGGGCACAGAGCAGTGGGTTACATCCAGGAACAGTCAATGAGTCCACTACATTTATTTTACTTGTAATAACTGACTTACTTTATATATGGGTGTGCATATATATATATATTTTGTTAACTTCTACAAACCAATATTCAAAGGGGGAAGATAGCATCTTGTGAAAAGACAATTTTCCAATCCACCCATTTGAATTGACTAAAAGCAGTGGAATAAACAAGGCAGAAGTCTTGCAAACACTGAAAGGGGAGTGTTCCAAAAGGATGCAATGGTACAGCAGCTACGAGTTTTATATATATATTACATATGTATACATATATATATACATATATATGTATGTATCTTACACACATATCCATATACATATCAAGAAAAGGAAGAATATTACAGCATGACAAGATGTTGGCAAGTTTGAGATTCTTCCTCCTGAATCCCCTGACTTATTAGCCTGTATTTTAGGATATCTGAGAACAGTTTCAAAAAGAGGGGGGAAAAGAAAGAAAAGGCACTTAACAAAGACAAAGGCCTGAATTGAGCATGTTTTAGAGGAGCAATATAAGCATTTTACCAGAGCTAAGAAATGATTTACAGAGAGTTAAACTTTTCCCCTTAAATTTTATAAAATAAAATTGCATAACGTCTATAATCAGTCATTTACCTACCACTGCATTTTTCTTCTGCTTCATTATTACAAAAAACAAAAGCCCCCAAAAGCAAAAAACCAAACGAGAAACAACCATACATGCACAATAGAAAGTAAAAGTGCCCCTTCTGAGAACATAAGGTCAGAAGAAACTACAGTGCTGAAGCACAGGGAAAGTTCTCAAGTTTGGCCTGATTATAGATTTTTCTGTCTTCTATTTCTAATTTAAAACAAAACAAATACCAACGAACAAAACAAGCAAACACAAATTCAAAACCTAAATGATGATACCAAGAATACAGGGACCAGTGTGCTTTTATGGTACACTCCTAAAATAAAGTATCCTAATTCTATATATAGGTCAAATCATATGACCAAACCTTCTAGAAATATAGAACTGTAAATCAGGTTAAAGTCAACCAATACAGGTAAAGTTCATTTTACAAATGTAGCAGCAAATATGATAGATAACTGGAGTTCTAAGAGATGATCCCAAGGGACATAGAGTTCTCATAATCAATGGCAGTTTGAAAAACAGTAGAATTTCCATTTCAGAAAATGTCTTGAACCAAGTAGAGGTGGAAAGGGGTGTGGTAGAGGGCAACCAGAGGAGAAAGACTAGAGGTGTCTGCCCTTTCCAACCCTGGGTAGTAAACAATTTAGATCTGCTTTGGAAAAAAAAAAAAAATCCTGGGTTAAAAATCTTTTCCAATAAGTTGTTTTCAGACAGATGTCAAACCCACAGTATTCAAACATGTATGTGCCCGGTTCTTTACTGGAGACACAATAAACCTTATTCAACTTCTATAATATTAAAAAAATGTTATTTGGGCTAACAACATCCATCAAAGGGGTGGTAGGCATGTAAGAATGTACTACTAACACAATCCTCTGACTTCTTCGGAATATTAGGATTCTGTGACTTCAGATTATCCTTACTTCTCCTAAAACAGTTTTCCTTAAGCTGTTTTAAAACCATTATTTTTCTTACCCTCTGATCTCAGAAGCATAGGAGAAAGAATTGTAATTGATTTATAATGGAATTATTGCTTGCATTGATTTTGGAGGCTCTGAATGAGCTTGACACTTTGCTCTCAAATAGTCTCCAACTGGGGCTCAGCACTGCTATCTCAGAAGACAGCTCTGCTGACCATTATTGCTTGTGAATACTGAGGATTAACTTGTATGTACAGTAACAGCTTATACACCATCAGTGAAGGCAATTTTAAGATACAAGACAGTTGAAAACAAACAGCTTAATTTTCCTGAATCAAGAATCCCGCTGAGTGGGACGTAATTAAGTGTGCTGATTACTTTTGCATTGGGGTGTTGCTAATGCTCTTCAGAAATACACATTACTCTATATCCTTTCTAATTACTCACCATCTTAATAAATAACATAATTTGACTTCTAAGTGCAAAAATATAGTATGGGTCACAAGTCTCTGTGCTAAAAAATAACCAATCTAAATGTTTTTTAGTAAGAAAAACTGTAAAGATAGGTGACCATACAGTATGAATGCCATTTTCAATGTTATGGTCTAGAAAAGAAAGTTTTATATTTACATGTAGAAACTCTTTGATCGTATTTATCTATTAAGAGACATAAGAGTGTTTGTTTCATTTGTACAGAATAAAAGGGTAGTCTTGACTGAAATGGTTGTTAAGTTCGTGAAAATGTGGTGGGCGGATTAGGTGGGAATCTGACAGTGCCCAAGGAATCAAGACTGAAGAAAACAGAACATAATCTGCATCTACATGGACCTCTCAGAGCCAAGGGCCTTCAGCTATTTTCCATGGCTAGTTATAAAATGATGCTGGGTAAAGAACTGATAATCCTATTCTTGAATGATGACAGAATCATCAGGGATCTTCACATGGCATGATTTGAAATTGATGGATTTAAGAAATTAAATTATTATTCTTTGACTTAAACTAGTAATTAATTTATATATGAATAAATATATGTGTACACACACACACACACACACACACACACACACACACACGAATACATGCACGATTATCAGCAGGAAGAGATTAATACACAATGACTTCTCTCCTGGCATGGGATGTAAAACAAAGGCTGGCTTCTTAAAGGTAAACTACATGGTGTTAGCGAAGCCTTTCGCCTCCCAAACTGGAGAAAAACAAGACGTGTGCTACACTAGAATAACTCAAGAACTGGGTAATCTTCCCTAATGAAAAAAAAAAACAAACAAATTTTAATCAAACATGCCCAATTCAAGTCAAACTTCTTTGCAACATCCCAACATCCTTCCAAAATACCTACCAGGGTGGATACAACATTCTTATTTGTTTTACTGGTAAGCTAAATTCTTAGAGGCCAGTAACTCCATCAATGATCCCATTCAAATAATCCTTTCCCCTTACTGTAACAAGTTCTTGGAACTAAAGTTTTCAGTTATTTATTAACTGTTTTGCCATGAAGCAAGCCAATGTGACTTCGATGTCAAAATACAGGTATACAGATCTGAATAGATCTGTGTTAGTTTATTCACAGTCCTATTGGCTATTTGGGACTTCTGCGTCTAAAAGGAAAAAAGGGCCGGTTAATACTCTTACTTGAATCAACTTAAGGGTACAGGGTGATCTGCAATGAAAATATATGCAAGAAATCTTGCTACTATCAACTGATGCTATTTTTGGGGGTAGTCTGTCACTACAGATGGACCAAGCTTACACCATTCTTGGGTAGAGTATGAAAACATTCAGAAGTCTAAATAGGAAGAAAAAAAAAAAAGAAAGAAGACAGATACTAGGCTGATGACGAGGCATTAAAAAAAAAAAAAAAAAAAGTATCCAAACAGAACCATAAATTTCTCCCTTAACATCCTCTGTTGAATATGCTATTCGCATAAGGAAGTCATAATAACCAAAGAGGCTTATTATTTGCAGACTTACTCACGTATCAATATTTTGGGGAAATATGAGTAAATTCTCCAAATCAACTTCAGTACACTGAATATAGGGAGTAAAAATATACTGTGATTGCTATAAAAAATAATCCCTTGTACACATAATGATTTTAATGTTATTCCTCCCTTTAAAATACTATCTTAAAAATTCCAAAAATATATTTATGCTATTTGAATGACCAATGAAGAAGCATATGTAGTACACACTTATACCTGTTTATATCAATATTTAATAGTTACCTGAAGTACCACTAGCTGAAAGAACAGAAGGAAAAGCTGTGAACTGAGGTGAAGTTAGGGGAAATTTATAGTTCATATGGTAGGCCTATAAGGGCTAAGGGCACCAAAGCCTCAGCCCTACGTTAAAGATCCCCATTCCTCAAGAGAAAAATGTGAATATAGTCACATTTCAACATCAAGAATGGAAATAAGAATTAACCAGTCCATACCAGATGCACAAATCATCTGAAGAAGAGAGTTAAGTACCTGCTTCTGAGTGGAAGATGAAACTGACCCTTTTACAAAAAGGGGCTATCTAAGCTGTGTCTGTTATGAGCAACAGGCTCAATTTCTTGACCATTAAAAACCTCCATGGTTTAATAATAATATATATCACTGTGCTAAAATAACTCCTGAAGCATCTTCAGTCCACTGATTTTCATGGGGCAGGTGCTACACACTGGAGAAGATTCAAGTTTGTTCAGGATTTTTGAGGGTAGTATTTACTCAGCTATTGTCCATATCAGACATAGTGTCATTTTTCTTTTCTTTTCTTTTCGTGGCAACTTTGCTACATAGTCCACTCAAATAGCCATGATCATTACTCCTGAAAAACTGGCCTGATTCCAGATATATTGCCTTTTATTATGCAATTATGTCTACAAGTATTCAGACCCAACCCCCAGGATGGATGGAGTTTACCCAAATCCTCAATTTCTTTCTTCCTCCCCGGGGAAAAATATCAAATTTGTACGTCTGTGGGTTTGACAACTGAGTCTCTTTCAAGTCAGTTAATATGGTAACTTTGTCTTTCTTTAGAAGAGACCAAAGGTCACTAACTTTGCAAGAACGCGTTTCTTCCTCCTGCACCTGGCTTTGCTCAAGTAATGTTTTCTTTTCTTTTTCCTCCTCACCACAGTGCTTGGGACGAGAGAATGTAAACATCGACAGAACAGCAGCCCTATGACTACATGAGTACTTTCCCATCAGGTAGATTCCATCAGCCAGCTGAGTGTCTCATCTCCTTTGCTTGTTGGGAAGTCACTGAGATTTCCGTGGTAATTTAGTGTCCCCTTTACTTTGGCCTCCATCTAAGAAAAGAGATGTTTAATTGGTATGGGTAGGCATGTTATAAAAAACAGATAAAAACAAACAAAGCAAAAAGAATAACTAAATTTTCATGTGGATGAAATTGCTAAAAAGATAACCTTCAATATCTTACATGCTATATAGCATTATAGGTTAAGAAATCATAAAGGAGATAAAACCTCAACGAGAATGATTCTCTTATCTCAAATGACTGTGGTTCAGTTGGTTTTCAGTGTCTTACAAATTCTATTTCAACAAGTATTTATTATCTACCTCATGGCCAATTGTGCCAAAGGCTGTGAGGATTATAAAGGAACATAAAAGACATAATCTCACCTTGAAGGGACCTACCACATGTTTTGAATCCTTTAGAAGACAAGGTCAATTTCATTTTTTTTTTTTTTGCAAGTAAAATGAAATGTCATGCCATAACACAGCATTTGATAATTAATTCTCCATTATTTATATAAATGAATGGGGCATACCGGGTATGAAAAATCCAGGTGAGTCTTTGTTTTAGTCCTAACCTGGCAAAAGTTGTAAATGATACGAAGTCTGCTACTGGGAACAATGGTTTCTGGTTTTATATATAATTATTTAACTTTTACTGGGAAAATGTTGCTTACTCTATTTGAACTGGGCAAGAGTAGGGACCAGTGACTTCAAACATAAAAAAATAAAATAAAGTAAAGTAAAGGAATCTGTAATATATCATTGACTTAGTGAGGAACATGAAGCCTTACCCTCCTACCCCAGCCCAGGCCTAACAGAAAAAGACAGGGAGAGGCATGGTAGAAATACAAAATATTGTATTACAGTAACAATCTTAAGGCTGGAGGAGACCACAAAACTCACATTGTGCTTCTTTTGTGTCCCCCATTTGCACAACTGGTTTTTATATTCATTCTCTCAAGGTCTACTCATGTGATATTTATTTAAATTACTCTGGTAGAACATAAACAAAACAAAACAAAAAAACTGCCTCTACTAAAGAAAAGATACATCAATGAAATAGGATGATGATTTCAAAAGCTGTATAAACAGAATACTATTAAAATAACTTTGGTGACAACATCTAAGAAATTGGCTTTTCTATTTATAATGAGATATTATATACTTGCATTTGTAGAGAGAAATGATTTAACTTCACATATAATTAAATTCAGAAAGTGGCAAGGTGGGATTTCACTCAAAGCAGCTTTGGTTGATTAGCAAAATAGAATAATTCATATTAACTGGTCTGGGAGAGTCTTTGGACTAGGGTTTGGACCAAGGGTCTAATGTGGCCTGCCACCTCATTTTATACACAAAGTTTTACTGGAACTCATATTACATATCGTCTATAGCTGTTTTCACACTACAGTGACAGAGTTGAATAGCTGTGATAAGAGATAATATGGCCTGCAAAGCCTAAAATATTTACTATTGGGGCCTCTGTAGGAAAAGTTTACTGACCTCCATCTTTAGATAACATTAGAGAATGATCATTAATTAAGCTCTTAGGTACCATGCTAGAAGCTTTAAATATATTTTCGTTAAATTCCCATGAGAAGCCTATTAAAAACATCTTGTCCCAGTTTATAAGCAAGGGAAGTTAAACAAGAAGCTTGCTCAAAGAGGCAGTCCTGAAATTCAAAAATCCAACCCTGATTCTCAAATTCAGTGTCTAACACTTTTAAATGCTTTTAAAAGAAAACATTGCAAACTTTTTCATCCCAATTATTTGGAAAATACCAAGTCACATTTCCTTTCTTCTTCAGGAAGAGTGGTGCTGCCCAGACAACAAAAGAATTCATATAAAAGCTGGAATAATGGGGTGATGTTGAACCACGAGAATTCTAATTCCTTGCAGGTCCACATCGATCTGCCCCGCTGTCCCACCTGCCACAGCCCTAAGATGGACTCATAACCAAGCATTGTTAATACTCAGGATGAAACTGCATTAATCACAGGGCGATTTTTCTAAAGCATTAAAAACTAATCAAGGAGTTCAGGAAGATTTGTGCCTGACATTTGTGCCTAATTTGTATCCTCCCTTTGCCCAACTGATTTTCATAGTCATTTTCTCAAGGAATGAATCTGAGGCAGTTTACCACTTAGGTTGGGTTAATTACAACCTGCTGCCTTGAGATTGCTACATGGTTCCCATTTCCACATTGTGGTCAACTGTAAACTTGTTCAAAGCTAATTTGAAATGCAGTGGCCAAAAAGAACACAGAGGCCCAAGTCAACTTCAGAATAGTATCAGAAATCTACTGAGGTCAACTGCTGGTGAGAGTAGGAACCTGGAGGCCAATGTGCTGTGCCCAGTGCCAATTATCTAATTTAAGATTTCAGAGAGATCTCATTGGGCTGCAAGTATATAATGTATTTTGGATTGTGTTAATTTAATCACTGCTAAGAGGCAGAAAAGGTTAAGAACACAGGCTGTAGAGTCAGACTTCCTGAGTTTGTATCTCAGATTGAACAATTTAGTGTATCAGCTTGGGCAAGCTGTTTATCACTGATTCGTTTCCTGATCTATAAAATGGGGACTGTTATCTCATTCAGAGGCCTGTTGTAAGGATGAATTTAGCTAATGCATGTAAGTACTCACAAGACTATCTGATACTCAGGCAAACTCTCAACAAGTGTAAACTATTATAATTACTGGACATGACTTTTGTACATTGTTTTCTGAATCCTCTTCTTTGTCATCATTTCCATATAACAAACACCTTCAGAAAGGCTCTTTGCACAAGTAACAAAAGATCTCATTTACTTATTTCCTTTCTTTTAAAAGAAGTTTGTTGCTAATGAGGATTCAGTCATATAAAAATGTTTTTCCAACCTGTCTTTTCATTCACATTGTCTTCTGAAAAGAATTCTAGTTCAATCTACATAGCTATATAAACAATAAAGAGATGAAGAAATAGGTGACTTTCTTACCATTAAATGTTTGCTGTAAGTGTGTAGGCAGAGGTGAGTGGGAGAGTGTTGCTGCATGCTGAGCTCCTGGCTGTAAACCCTTTAGTAAATCTGAGAGGAAAACAGACTTGTCAGTGAACTTCTTAAATCTGATTTGAGCCCTCTTAGATTAAAAATGAAAATAGTTTGATTTATTCAATGCAAGCACAGCCCCTGACTGCAAAGGCCTTTTTAAGAGTACGTACATTTTTAAAAAATTTACATACATAAATGTTTGTGTATGCAAATAACCCAGCAAATCTGACTTCCTCTTATTAGAAATTTCATTAAGATAGAAATGTGATACCGTGGTTCATTTGAAAATTGTAAATAAAATCTCAGAGTCCATTTATTTGACTTATTACATTGAGGTGAAATAAACTGCATTTCTTTAAAAAAAATACCATAGCTGTCACTAACTCTGAGTGGACCACTCTCGATTAGTATGGATTTGTGGTTTCTGTCTGTCAAGTTAGGTGGCCGGGCCAGTGAAGGGCCACTTACTGTGAGTCAGGCTGTGGTGGAAGGCCGCTGAGGTAGATCCCGACGTGGCTGTCACTCCAGCTGTGTCCGTTCCAAAGCCAAGTAGCTCCAAGGGAAACTGGAAGGGCATGGTCACTGGAACAAGGCCACCCAGCATCCCAAAGGGAGTCATATTTTGATTTGTTACAGACAAAGGTGATGTCATGAGAGTCAGAGGTGAGGCATTAGCCAATAATGATGCTCCTGCTGTGGACTGCAGAAACCAGGGGTCAAAATACATAAGAAATCAAATCTTTACCCTGAATTGATCTATTTAATATCCTCATGGGCACAAGACTTATCTTATATTTATCTGCTCTAATGGACACTTTATGAGACAGAAATGAAGACTGGTGAAAATTATACTTCAAAGAGCTACCAGGGTTGGTTTTGGAAATAATTCTATACTCAGTTCTTCATCATATTTAGACTCTTAACTTATTTTAATGCCTGTTAATGCCTGTATTGACATCCATTAACCCTTAATCCATTCATTTCTAACCTTGGATTTCCACTTTTGCTCCTAGGTCAGAATCACTAGTAATTAATCCCATATGATTTCAATTTGGTCTCTGAAAATGCTCGGTCATTTTACTATTTGTTTTACGTTTTTTCTGGGCATGATCCCTGCAGTTGCTGTTCCAGACTATTACTCTCTCAGACCCCTTAATTCAATATCCTTTACTTGCATCATCAAACCTTAAGGACATGGGGCCATCCTGGATGCTCTTCCTCTTCATTAGCCTTACCTGCCTCTTCTCCAACCACCTGATCTATGCCATGAATCCCATCTATGCAGATCTTCCTGGTACAAATATCTAGTATTGCACCTTTTCCTTGTTTCCTCTGCCTCCTCACATACTGAGAGTTCTTATCTCTTTTTACAACCACAGTTATTTCTGGTTCTTCCTCAACCCTTAGAAACAATGTGAAGTATCTGCATTCTCCTTATTAGCGAACTTATCGAATGATAGCCTCTGTTTTCCACATTACTTAGTCTCTCCCTAACCCCTAAACACTGATTCTCATTTCCACTATTTTTCTGAACTTAGACTCCCCAAAGTAAAAGGTAAATTAGGGTGTTGTGATACTCCCCTACCTGGGCTTTTAATGCCATGTTTATGAATAAAGACACTTAAATCAGACATATGCTCACACTGATGAATTTTTATTGAGAAATTACAAAAGTATACTTCATTAAACTAATTCTTTGAACAACTTTCTATATAGCAATTAAATAATTTTTCCCATTTGACTTACTTCTTCTCTATGTGTGTATTTATTAACAAAGATTACAATAAAAAAGATTACAATAAATTTTTTTCAGTATCAGATATTATCTATTATAGTTTCTGTAACTGAGTTTTCTTTTGTAGCCATATTTTCCCAATTCTAAATTTCCCTGGCCAAAAATTTTACAAGTTATCTATTGTTGGGTTTATTTTATGTGTTGATTATTCTACCAGTAAAATTAATTAATAAAAGGCCGATCATTTTATTCTTAATTAATGTATGAGAAAAATGTAGGTAATCTGCTCATACATATGTGTCACATTGCATATATTTATACACTTAGTGGTCCATGTCACTGCTGAACAAAAATTGAAGAAAATCTTCAAGAAGCTTTCTATTCTGGTTTTGTCACTCTTTCCAACAGCCTTCCCTTCCATTATCTACTTTATTTTTAATCTCTCAAATTTCTATTATCTGTAGTTCTGACCTCTCATCTCAATTTCAATTCTGTATATCTAGAAGTTCAATGAAGAATTTCACTTACAAATCGGGTATCTCCACAAATGAACTCATCATCACCTCCTACAATGTTAACTGCTATCATCAATAGTCTCTCCCATTCTTTCCCACCACTCAGGCCTGAAACCTCAGTTTTTAGGTGTCATAAAGTGAAGGACAAGGTGAGCTCATGGGCAACGTACTCATTCTTTCTTTTATAATTACAACTTGCTCCAACACTAAAGTACAAATCTTTATCACTTTTATGCTTGGACTTGACTACTTTTCTTATTTTCCAATCTATCCACTGTGCCAATCATGTTATATAAAATGGGTGCATTAAAGAAAGAATTACTAAGTTAAAAAATAATAATGCTTTGAAGCAATTTGGATAGAAAGGATCCTGCATCAATTTAAGAATTAACAAGAGTTCTTTCTCCTTTTTAGTCAAAATTCTATTGCAGTCTCAGGACAAGTATGAGGCACACACTCCAAGGCAGTGCTCCCCAAGTGCGCTTCCCTAGTGAGAAACATTAAATACTGTTAATCCGGAGAACTCAGATTTTTCTGGAGGAGGCTAATTTAAGCATTAAAATAGATGGAAATATAAATTAGGGCAACCTTCAAAATTAAGTAACTGAATATTAGCAATAAAAAATGGTGCCATGCCCTAACATTTCATACTATCAAAATACTTCTATACCTAATTATTTATAAAACTAAAAACAAAACACCAGATTATCTAAATGTCACATGGGCATGTATAAATTTCTCTCTCTTAGAAGACAGAGACCTTACAAGTGGGGTATCCCACCACTGATACAGTTTGGAAGCAGATAGAAAAAGGTGTCAACATGAAATAGGAAATAGCTAAGGATAATGCCCCATAAGCAAAAATACTTTCTATGACTCCACATTTCATTTCCAGAGGAAAATAGGAAGGAAAACTTGTTCTTCTATGATGGGCAGTACAGTTTTTTTTTTAACTCCATGTTCTACTTTGGTGGGTACACCTGCCCCCCTCTCTCTATAATATCCAGAGTGATCCTTTGAAATATCAATCAGACTATGCCACTGCCTTGTAGAAGACCCTCCAGTAGCTTCTTATTGAGCACAGAATAAAATCCTAAGCCTTTATTGTGGCCCCAAAGGTCCTCCATCACGTAGTTCTGGCTGATCTCCAGCCTCACCACTACCCACCTCTTCCTCAGCTAGCCACACAGGTCTACTTATCAGGCTCTTTCCTGTTGTAGTGTCTTCACATCTACCGTACCTCCTGCCTGGACTGTTGGTTTTATCTTACTTCCAATGGCAGCTCCTGCTCATTCAATTCTTAGCTTAAATGCTGCTTCCTCAAAGAGGCCTTCCTCAACTCCCTTATCTATGTTAGCAACAGTCAAACTTTACCACATTATTGCATTTTATTTTTTCATAGCACTTAACACACTTTTAAAATGCATGTTTTACTTATCTTCCTACCTAGAATATATGCTCCATGAGAGGAGGAATCTTGACTGTGGTGTTCACCCTATTTCCCCAGCACCTAGAAGAGTGCCTGGCACATATTAAACACTTAATGAATATTTGCTGAATAAATAAGTTATTTTGGGAATTATAAAGTGGCCAAGACAGGATTCTTAGAAAATCAGTAAGTTGAAGGGCAAGAAAGAAGAGGAACACTTTCAGTGGAAAGTTATTAAACAGAAAGCAGGTAGAGGTAAAAATCTGACCCCAGAAAGATTTTTAACTTCTGTTAAACTCAGGACTTATCACTTTCACTCTGCAAATGAGTAGAAAGCTAAAGATGTCTTTCAGACAGGAGTTAAATGTTTTGCAGGAATAGACAGAAAATCAATTTTTAAAGCTGAAGTGCTAGAGAGACAAGGATCTACAGGCCACAAGGTAGATGGTAAGACTTCAATTAGATGGTATGTTAAAAAAAAAAATACCTTAGGTTCACCAGAAGTTAGAAACATTCTTATACAATTATTGACCTTTTCTTCAGTCAAACCAGTAAGACAGAACAAAATGGATCAGACACGAAGGCAGGAACATGAAGGTCTCCAAATCATAAAGCCATTTCAGAGAGGAAGAAAATCAGGAGGGAATACTTTCTATAAATATAAATTTTGCCATGCAAGTTCATGCTGACGAACTAATTGGTAAACAACTGGTATACCAAGTATGTGGATTTTTTTGGGAAAAATAATCAAATAGAGGCAGCTTTCTGGGGAAAAAATAATAAAACTGGTCAGATTCTGGAGATAAGAAAGAATAAAGAAAGAAAAATGAAAACAGTGAAAGATTTTTTTTTAACTCCAGGAAAAAAAGCCAAAATTTATATGAAAGCAAATGACACTAGTACGATATTTAGCTCAACAGAGATAGTATTGTACATAGTCACGGATTTCACCAAAAGTGAAAATGGGAAAATATAAGAGAGCTGAAAGCCTTATTTATCATAATGAAAAGTTAAAGACCATACTAAAATGAATAAAGTGAGAGTCTTCCATTAACTCTTATTATAATACTTAAAAATAGAGAGAAAAAGCTAAGAGAGTTAAATGCTGTTAATACTAGGAAGAAGGATATGGGACAGAAAAATGCCATTTTTGTTATAATTCTCTCACATATTCCTTTGACTACATTAAAGATTTAAAAAACAGTCAACATTATAATAAAGGTAATATAAACAAGAATGTGGACTAACTCTTTGACCTTAGTTATAGCTTAAATTTTAACATACAATCTCTAATCAGTTTGTTTTCTGTTATTTTCAGATTTCTGATAATAGTAAAATATACATAAAACATCAGTTACCCTAGATTTCAATTAGTAAAGTGTCAGTTAACTGAATTTTGTTCTATAATTCTGGAATTATTCATTTCTAAGTCTACAGGAATAGCAGGGTGATGATCTGACCTGGGTTTTAATTGTATATTGAATACCAATGCTTAGCTTGTACTGAATAGCAGAGAAGCTCTACGAATACCAAGGGGAAAAATTCTTTCATTTAATGTTCTTATTCCACATAAACAGGATGTAGTACAAAGCGCACTTTCTTAGACAACAGAATTCCATAAATCAGTAAGTCATTTTCCAAGAATATTTAAGAACCTAAGAACTAACACATCATAAAATATTAATTTTTTAAAAAATTTGTTATGAAACAATATTATGTAAAACCCACTTTCTTGAAAAGAGTCTAAAAAAGTACTAGGAAAAAAATTAAAAAAAAAAAAAAAAAAAGTACCACAAAAATATACACAGTGGTGAAATAAATGGGCTATTTTTATTTTCTTTTTTTGAATTTGCCTACAGTGAACATGTGTTAGTTTCAGGAGTAAAAAAAAAAAAAGAACACTAAAGAAACCAAATCAGTTAACATGAAGGACAAATCCAAGAAAGTCTGAGAATAGAAAGAAATGGCAGAAAGATGAAAACAGTAACAAAGAAAATGATATGGAAGTCAGAGAGATGAAATACATGAGTAATAAAGAGTTCTCAAAAATCCTAGGCCAAAAGAATCAGAAATAATAATCAGACACAAATTTCTAGAATGGAATATTTTGGAGTTGAAAACAATGTCCAGGTCTTAGATTGAAAGATGTTACCATGTTCTAGGTGCAAAATTAATGAAAACAAGATAAACCTAGCCAAAGTTTGGAAACACTTGGATTTCAACAAAAAAGAGAAAATCTTACGAAGTGCATTTAGGCAGAGAAAACACATCTGATTAAGGGAACAAAAAATCAGAATGGCCTCAGACTTCTCTATAATCCTAAATACAAAGCAAGGTCACTAGAGTGGTATTCACAAAATTTAGTGACTCAAAAAGTCTATAATTACTTAAGTGTGAGAGCACAGAAATGATCAGGTATGCAAAAGCTAAGGTAAAACAGCTTTCACATTAGACTTTTTGAAAAGATTCCTTGAATGAGGTACTCCTATTAAATGAGACAGAAATTAAATTAAAAACTCACAAGGGGGGAAACGGGTATAAAAAAATTACTAATACTAATTTGACATAGAGAGCGCTATTTGAAAAACTGCAAAATTGAAATTTTCAAAAGGACAAATGGTTAAAGGAAAAATAATATGAATGTATAAACTGGATTAACTAAAAAAATAAGAAAGTTGGCAGGAGAAGGGGTACTAGGGTGGGGAAGAGGGAAGATAAGTGAAAGTAATGTTAAATTCGTAAGTCACTACTTTGTTCTGGACTTTTAATAGGATAGTTTTAAATAGACATTTTAGTTGTGTCTTTCAAAAATTTTAAAAGTAAACATATACTACTTTTCTAACTAACAAAAAACGAGTCAACATCCCAACAAGAACATCATCCCCAAGTGTCCCCATCACTGTGATCTCAACATCAGGAACATTCCTTGGCCATAAGCTACAATAAGGTATTATAAACAAGTTCTGTTATAATAAGGTTCTTAAACAGACTCACAAGGAGGATTATACAATCTTACATTTTATCACATGAATGTATATAACATACATACCTGCACACTGGCTGTTACCACTGAAGACCCTGAGGCAGAGGATGGTCTATGTGGAGTAGACAACGGTTTAGTAGCACCCTGTGTTCCACTTCCTGTTCCCCCAGATAGACTAGTCCTATTAGCTCCGCTTGAGTTAAGGTTGCTACCTCTGCTGGCAGGTACATTCATTGCAATTCCACTCAAGCTATTATTCTTCCCAACAGTTCCAGTGGATGATGAGTTTGATAGCTTTGAAGAGGCCTGAAGATTTTTTGTAGACGAAAGGCCTGAAGTGCGATTAGAGGGCAATAAATTCAAGGTCGGAGACTGCCTGCTGATGTTCAGCCCACTGGGCTGTTTATGGACTGGGTTGTTACTGCTGGAGTGGCTACTCTGGGCTACTAGTGCATTTGGACTTGAAGAACTTGGGGATATAGTAGGCTTGGGAGTTGGGTTCGATTTAGAAATAAGTTTAGTTGACACTGAAGGCTTAGCTGACAGAGAGGGCTTGGGTGAGGCAGAAGGCTTAGGTGAGGGCAAGGGTTTAGGAGATGTGGCAGGTTTGGGGGATGCAGCCATTGAGAAGGGAGACTTGAAACCCTGCGTGGAGATTTGTGACACCATAGCCTTGGCTAAATAGTTACTGGAGGTAGTGGTGCTAGGTACTGTCCTAGAAACCAGGGAGTGGGACCCTTGAGAACCATTTCCAGGTGAAGGAGTAGATAAGGGAAGGCGGTACATGAGTGGCTTATCTGAAGTCTTCATAAGTGAAGATGAACAGGAAAGCTGGGGATTATTACTTAATTTTACCACTGGGTTGGTTTGTGATTTACTAATGGTTGCTTGTAATGGAGACACATAATTTTGTTGGACAGCTGAATGCTGGTGCACCTTTGTTACTTGTGTTAATGAAGAAGCATCTTGGGCCTCTGATGTTCCCAGAGCATGAGAGGAGGCAGCAACTTGGGCTTGGGAAGAAGAGGAGATATGGGTCTGTGAAGAGGAAGCATGAATCTGACTTGACCTCTGTATTCCTTGTTGAAGTAGTCTGGCTGGCAAAGGTTCTAAGGAAACTTTAGGGTTCTGAATTGAAGAACCAGCAATAAGGCCTGAAGAGATGCCAGTATGAGCTAAATCCTGGGGTTTCTTTGGTACTGGCCCTGTGTGACCAGCAATAAGACTTGATGAATGTGCAGTCTGAGTTGAATCTAGTTTTTTGGGAGTAGCCAGTGGCAGCTTACTCATGATACTTGCTAATTTTTCTTCCCTCAGTGCTGGACGAGGTTTTGCAGTTGGCATGTTTATTCTTGAGCCAGCTGGAGGGCCCTTGTTCCCATTGTTGATAACAGCTAAAGCTTCAGAAACAAGATCTAGTGCAGGTGGATGGAAAGAAAGGTCTTCATCTAGTGAGTCATCAAGGCAGATGGTCTCCTGGGCTGGTGTTGAGCTAGAACTGGTGGAGGCCACGGCAGATGTGCTAGAGCTCGCTGAAGGACCACCAACAGAAGTCACCAAAGATGCAGGAGTTTTCTGGTCCTTTTTTGGACTACACTCCTAGCATAAACAGCATTACATTAGAAAAAAATAAAATGATTAATAAAAAATTATAAAGTATTTTTTTTAAAGGACTAAAAATTATCATGATGATTAAAATTCTACTGGAACACTTCCTTAGAGATGTCAGAAACCAAAATAATTTTTAAGAGGATAGGGCACCTGACTGAATTATCCTCATAAGTCTAACTATCTGATATTAATATATTGCACACAGCTGCCATACTAGTGAGCCATTTTAAGAAGGCTTAAAACTAAGCTGAAGGAACATTCACATACTAGTCACATTGTTGATGAAAACCCCTCCCCCACCCACCTGTGGCAGATCTTCAGATATTATTCCAAATTCTCTCTTTATTCTCTTTGCACCTAGGAGAAATTCTGCCTTTATCTTAAGACTCTACTCATCTGGTGTAGCATGGTTTGTTAGGATACTGACCCTTACTTCTGCTTTCTTGCATTTCTGCCTCTTTGTATGCCTTGTCCTGCAGCTGCCCATAGCCATTATATAGAGAAACTGGTACATGATTCAATCCAAGTATACTTAAATTATGTTTTCTATTCATTATTGAAGAAGTCATTTGTATGTTTTTCAACATATATTTACTAAGTGTCCACTATGAACAAAGCACTGTGCTAAGAAAACAAGGGAATTAGTAATTAAAACTATGAATACCTGAGAGAGAATACTGTTTGTTGTTTTTAATTAATTTTCTTAAAATTCAAAAAAGAGATGAGAATTAGAGCACAGTTTAAAATATTCAAAGAGCAGCCATAAATGTTGTACATGGTGCACTCCACACTGAGCGTTACTTTGTCTACTTTTGCTTTAATTGTTCAGTCCCTTGAGAGATATTATACTCCATTTTGTTTCTCCGTCATTCATTTAACTACTTTTTTAAAAGACTGCATAATATACTATACTGAATGACATGTTTCTCATGGTGCCTAATACAAATTAGCTCAATGTACCTTTGACAATGACCCAGAACTTCCCAAAAAAACAAAATTGTAAGAGAACAAACAAAATTTCTACAGCCAACAATTTCATTTGGGGAGACCAAAGGCATATTTAATGTAGGGAACTTATGTATTTGTAAACCAAATAGAGTAAAAATTAAATAACAAATGAAAAAATATTCAAAGAGAAAAGAATTAGAAAGTAACTTTCTCTTAAAAGAGAAATATAAAACATTTACTCATTTTTAAGATTAAGAAGAAATAAAATTATTACATAAAAAAGTCAAATGTTTCTTCAATTTATTTCTTCAGATAAATAAACCCAAGTAAAGCCAAACCCAAAGTCTTGCATTATAATATTGATTTACACAACCATTGCACTTACCTTAGCCATAATGGGAAAAGAATGAAGAGGAAGGGTCTTTACCATCTCCTTCTAAGATGGTCTTTACCATCTCCTTCTACTACAGTAAACAGGCTGTTAAGCATGCTATTACACTCTAACACCCTTAGCAATTTTCCTAAGCTTCTACTCTAAAAGCCCTGATTGAAAACCTCACTGTCTCTCAGAAGTCTGTAATATAACTGTATTAAGGTCAAAAGTGTCTGCTAGAATAAATGGGTAATGCAGATGAGACACTTTTGTTTTGACATTTTATCCAATTACATGATAGTATAAATTCTATTGTTATAAAAAGTTTGGAAACTGAAAAGTGAGGGAGTGGATCTGAATTAATATTGGTAGTGTTACCAGTATAAAAGTGCTATTTTAAGTTTATTAATAATTTTTTATTAAAAACATTAAATCCACCCAAGAGAGTACTGTGTAGATTTACACTGGCAGAGACAATTGTTCAGGACATATATCTGAGTCACAAAAACAGGTTATCCCATTAATATACAATGTCAATTCAATTCTAATAAATGAATGGTTGGCTTGCTGGCTGGAAGAGAAGTAGGGGCAGAGATCCAGAAGAAGGGAGGGCAGATGTGTATCAGAAAGTTAAAAGCTTTTTTCTCTGAGTAAACAGAAATTTCTAGATACTTTTACTTCTCTCCTAACTTTTCTGTATTGTTTGAATTTTTTTTTTTTTTTGGGGGGGTGGGGGGTGGTTCCCTGGCTGAGAATTGAACCCAGACTGCAGCGTGCATTTTCTACTGCGAGCATTTCCTTATACTACCCCTCCAAATAAAACAGATATTTGAAGGGTGATAGGATGGGAAAAAAAAAAATCAGAAATACAGTTTTTCCATTTTGAAAAAAATGGAAAAAATAATTTAATCACAACAAACAAAACAGGTAACTCCCCTGTAATAGCATAACATATCCACTATTAGAATTCTGATAATTATGTTTGAACATATGTATCAAAATTTAACCAACCCTCAATGGAGGGTATCAGGAGTTTAAAAATAAAGTATCAAAACAAAGCATGAATTCAAGAGATTTAATAAAATATTTGCTCAATATTATTTGGATTAGAAGACAAAGTAGGTTACTAAGAAAAAGAGGACTGTTTACTCAGTATTCAAAGAGCCTCAAAAATTAAGTTAAGATGGCCACAGACCAACAAATATTTTGACCTTCTGGCCATAACCTCATAATCTCATAAGCAAAGAAAATCAATCTATTCAAAGAGATAAAGGCTATGAGAAAAGTCTAAAACGTAAAGGGGGTGGGCTTTTGTTACAATTTTAATTTCAAATGATACAGTTTTCACCTCTAGAGATTACACTCAGTTCTTTCCTAACTCTGCACTGCCCATTTTATTTTATTTATTTTTTTTAAACACAGTTGGGATTTTATTTTATTTTATTTTGCATTTTGGTATGTGGGTAGCTCCCTGACTGGGAATCGAACCCAGGCCGCAGCGCTGACAGCGCCAGCGCCGAAGCCTTAAGCCACTACACCATCAGGGAACTTCCTGCACTGCCCATTTTAATAGGAGATATATGTATATATATATTTGGGTGGTTCCCTGGCTAGGAATCGAGCCCAGGCCGCAGCGTTGAGAGTGCTGAAGCCTAGCTGCTATACCACCAGGGAAGCTGCAAATAGGGTATATGTTATACTCTCGTCTACTTCTTTAAATATTAAACAAATTTAAGTTATATTACTTTATGTTCTAAACCTAGCAATTCGATCACTTGCTCTTCTGAGGGATCTAATTCTGTTGGTTCTCACTCATAATAACGTATTTCCTCACGTTATCACGTTGGACACAGTACATAAGGACGTGATAAACTTTGAGGCCTGCGATGAGGGTATATATCTCCAGAGAGAAGTTGATATGCCAATTGCCCGGGGTTAACACTAATTAACTTCGGGTTATTTTCTCAGCTTGAAGTTTTCCCAGATCATACAGGTAGTATAAATTAAACTAAACTGAGGGATATTCTCAGGGAGGATTTTCTTCCCTTAATCCAGAACCCAGGCCAAGACACACAAGTTTCTTAACCTTTCTGTTAGTGAGTACATTTCTTTTCCAGTCCTTTCTTTTACTTAAGATGTTATCCTTTGAGGGCCCTAGGTTTATGCTGACTTTCATTTTAATTTTCAATCTATATTAGCCCAAGAAAACCCAATCTGCTGTGCTCTGAGAAGAAATTTAAAAGTAAATCTAAAGGTCATATACAGAAATCAGCAAATGCCCCTAAAGGCAACTCGTTTCATTAGCAGATAAACACTGGCAGCTTCTTCTTTGTTGGGGGCCTTAGGATTTCTCTTACATATCTGCAATCTCAGCTATGCTTTTAAAAATTATGTTATATTTTATATGCATCAGTTTTAAGTAATATTAAGTTAAGCCTTACGATGTAATTAATATATTCAAACTTCCCACTGCTACATAGTCATCTATTCTCGCAAATACAATGGTTCTAGGATTTTTTTTTTTTTTTTGGTGGTTCCCTGGCTGGGAACTGAACCCAGGCCGCAGTGTTGAGAGCGCTGGAGCCTAGCCACTACACTACCAGGGAACCCCGGTTCTAAGATTATAACAAAGTTTGAAAATACACATCTTAGTATGGTACAGGTCAATCTACGCCGAATACCAAATATCCTTTCCATCTTAAGAATGCATTTCAACATTCGTCATTATGACTAATAAAAGATTTGGTTCAATACTTACCTTCACTTTGGGTTTAGGTGGAGGTATCACCTTTTTCTTTGCCCTAAGACAAAAGATGAAAAAGAGTCCATTTCAGTAGCAGTTAGGTCACTCATCAGGAAATTGTAACATATAATCTTGTAATTACATGGGTAAATATTTCTTCTGCTATTTGGAAAGTTCTTAAAGGAAGGAATGATGTATAAATACTGAATTTATATATGAATATACAGCAACATTTTCCCTAGTTTTGATTATCAACAGAAGGCCAATTAGTAAAACAGTAACTGTAGATAATAAATTTTTAAAAAATTCAATGTAAATATTCAAAATAAAATAAAGGGAGTTCTCTGGTGGTGTAGTGGCTTAAGGCTCTGGTGCTATCAGCGCTGAAGCCTGGGTTCGATTCCCATCTAGAGAGCTACCCACATACAAAATAAAATAAAAATAACTCAAAATAGGCTAGCAAAGCTGCCTAAGGACATTCACTTCAAAGAACTGGTAAGAATTTATAGTTATAAGAAAACAGGCTTCAAGAAATAAGAAACTTCCAGCTCAAATGAAATCATGCCAAGAAGTTATAAATGAAATAATATTTAAAAAACAAAACAAAAAAATCCTTAAGTTTTTAAAGAAAATTATTTTTAATGATAAAAATTCAAATAAAAATATCAAAATGACAGAAGAAAGGCAAGGAAAAATACCCAGGAATCTTAGAACCTTCAGAAATCAGTGTGAAAAAGTTAAAAGATTAAAAGAATCTTATCAATTCCATAATAAGAGAAAGTACTTGAATGTTTGCTGAATTCAAGGTTTAACAAACTAAAATATCTCACACTATCTGAGAATTTCTATTTCACTAACTTAAAGTCATTAACTAAATTAACAAGTATCTTGATTACAACTGACGATCTATTTTACAGTTTTGTTAAGTCAACAGTAATTTTCAAAGTTGTTTTATTTTTTTTTTTTAAATAAAGACCACTTGGGCAAAAGATTTCCACGCCCACCTAGCCCATAGATTCCTATTTTCTAGAACAAAAAAAATACAAAATTAGTTATAATAATAAAACTACTTAAAAATAACCTGCAGGAGAGAATATATGTAAACACCTGTTTTAGAATTAAAGAAATGAATTATTTATACTTGTGATTTTAGAACTATAGGAAAATTAAAAGTCAGTAACAGTATTGACACAAATTCATATAAACATATAATGTATATTACCGTGCCCCAAGATAACTGCGACAAAGTAAAACTATAATACATGAAACAAAATTACTCCAAATTTACACTCAAAAAACAAGAAACAGAATTGAAAACCACAAGCAACTTAACAAATATCTGATGGTATAATAACAAACTCCTTCCTAAGAACCGTAAAGTATTCCAACTATTCTAAGTATATACAAGGAGAGGGGGAATTTTGTAATGTAACCCAGATGTTAACCAGCTCTCTAATTTTTACACTTATTTACTACACTCCTAGATTACAGAGAATTAGCCCTAAATTATAAAATAAATTTAGGGTAAAAATAAAATCCTTGTTGAGTTAACCAATATTCACCCAAAAATATAATAGAAGAAAAAACTTGCCTGTCAGGTGGATCAGAGACCTTTCTTTAGTAATCACATCACTAAGGAAATAACTGGTTTTGAACAGAAAGAACATGAAGAGCAGATTCAATTTTGTAGTGAAACTCTCTACAAGGCAAGTTAGTATCAGTATGTATACGGAACTGTCTTGGAAAGCACTATAGGTTCCTCATGCAGATGGTCGTTAGGACCCACAGAAAAAGGACACAAAAGAACTGAAAAACAGAAGACCTAGGAACAAAGGAAATTCCAGAGCCTTCCAGCTTACACAGCTCCTTACTACCAGATCTTAGGCTGATACATGTTACATTATGGATCAGGTTTTTGGACACTAGCCTGAGGACTGTTTAATAGGTAAGAGTGTTCTAAGGTCTACATAGTCAACAGTAAAAAAGATTTTTTAAAAAGGTGGTAGTGGTAACATGGAGATTGTCTAAATGTGTGTTTAAATCAGATTTCACCTAGCATTTAATAAATAATACCTTTTTTACTAAAGCAGATTACGTGAATAAAAATAAATGAAGAAATCTGGAGTCTGCATTTACTCACGGAGCAGAAGTAAGATGATTATGTACTCTCCGGCTTTCCTTAAAAAGCATTCTGGAAAAATTAAAAGGACATAATTTTATTTTTATGGCAGATAAATATTACTTTATCATTTTAATCATTTGATATTTCAACAAGCTAAATTATTTGCTTATTTACCAAGTAAAAGTTATAATGGTACAGTAAATTCAATAATCTATTTTATGAGGAGTTCTGATACACCTCTATTTAAACAGAAAACATTGGTTGCTTTAAGATAGAAGCTATAAGATGACAGGTTAAGATAGCCAAGCCTATTAATTTTAACATTTTTACTTAACTCTTTAAATTTCAAATTGGGCTACTCATAGTTTCTGAGATGCCACCCTATACTGATCACTTTCGATAGAACCTAAGACGGTGTCTCTTTTTCTAGACTCTAAATCAGGTATGTCCAACCTATGGCCCAGGAGAGCTTTGAATGCTGCCCAACACAAATTCTTAAAACATTATGAAATTGTTTTGCAACTTTTTCTTTTCTTTTTTTTGTAGCTCATCAGCTATTGTTAGTGTTAGTGTATTTTATGTGTGGCCCAAAACAATTCTTCTTCCAATGTGACCCAGGGAAGCCCAAAGGCTGGACAGCACTGCTTTAAATCTTGTATTCAGTTACCTGTCTTCACAATATGCATATGAAGTTCCCCTCCCAAAGTCCATAATCGTATTTACTTCCTCCCTTTTTCTCTACTATGAATTCAGGTGCCAAAAAAAAAAAAAAAAAAAGTGGTCAGTTTAAAAAAATCACCTTTATTGTACATATTTCTGTATTTCTGTGTCCATGTGACTAATGATTTATTTTTTTAAGTGCCTGAAGTTTTCAAAGCAGAGATCATCTGAGATGACTACACAAAACGTTAAACACATTAGGTTTTTAGTAAAATGAATGTTATGTGTGTGCATATATACATCTTTAATAACAGCAAATAAAGTAAAATAAAATCTAGATGTCATATTTCTTACCTTGCCTGCATCCAGCCCTTAGGCCACAATGGTTTCACTTCTGTTTCCATAAAGGATTTAAGATAATCCTCAGCAGATTGGCTTTTATTTGGCTCTAACTCATAGCATCCCAATTTGATCTCAACAAGGTTACATAACAAAGTTCTAAACAGATTAAAGATATATACTTATATATAAATCTGGTTGCAAAATTGTATAAAATTAAGCTTGAAACAGATTTTTTAAAAGCACATAATTCTGACAGCAATAGTAAAGAATATTATCTGAAGAATTTAGAAGATGACATGAAGATAATTTCTAGCATACATCATTCATTGCACTACAACCAAATCACCAAATGAAACAATTTCCTTTAACACTTTTATTCTAGGCACCAAAGATTGAAACGGGTAGTCCTACAACTAAATGCTTCTGATAAGAAAATTAACTGATTACATAAGTATACTGGGTCCTTCACCTTCTGAAACCAGTATATGACTTAATAATTACAGATTAGCTTATAAAAAGCATTATATGAAATTAAAAGTGACAACACTCTAAAAATATTAGGGTCAAATCAATCTTCTCTTGAATAATTTTTTCCTACATACTTTGGTTGCTTCTGATCTAGTCTTTTAATTTATTGTAGATTGTTTTTATCAGAAACCTTACATCTACATTATCTATTTAGTTAAAAGTGGAGGCTTTGGTTAAATCTTACCTAATGGTGTCATTCCAGTGGAATTTCTTTCTTGGTCCTATAACACGTTTCCCTGGTTTCTCATCATCATCTTCCTCGGATCCATTTTTTTCTCGTTCTTCATCTGTTTGCAACCTAACAATGAAAAACATTTTATGAAGCAAAATTTTAATTCAACATTGCCTATAATATGCTCCTTTGAAACCTGAATTGCTCAATTGGACATTAACTCAAAAAGGTAAATAAGAACTCCACTTTTCCATATACTACTTTGAATTTCAAGTATGTCATAAAGTAATTTGGTAAATAAGGTCCTCAAACTATAAATATAAAGGCATAAATACTTAGCTTTTAGTTTGGAATATATTTGTGTCCAATCTCAGCCAGTCAAATTGGTCAACATGTAAAATGTCTGACCAGTGTCAGCTCTTGCTTTGATCAAACCCAAATACTAAATCAACAGACTTTTTGCCTCTGACATCAAAGCAACTGAATGGGAAGTGATATGACATTTAGAAAATATTCCATTATACCATTTTAGTGATATATGTGGATTTCTACTTGGTGATTAAGTTCACTTAAGACCAATCCCTAACATCTGAAAGTATTTCTCAAATGCAAAAACCAGTCCAAATAGAGAAGGTACATACTTGGCACACTTAGCTTGACTACGAGCCTGGCAGTCCTCCTGGTATTTAAATAGCTGTTCAGGCATGACATTGCTAACAGCCAGTTTCAGTTTCTGCAGAGGTTCTCTTAAACGATCATCCTGAGAAAAAAACAAACTAAAAGTTTTTTCAAACATATTTACAAAACTTACTTTGCAAGCAGATCCTCGAAATATAAAATTTGTTTTAGATATTGATTATAGATTTGAATGTTAACAATTAATACAAACACTTTCTACAACACTGACTTTTCATAATGCACACTGGATATAAAATTAGGATGACCATACCTCCCAGGTAGCCAAGGAAGAGTCCCAGTTTTTGCCTGTTGCCCCAATGTAAGTATTAAGAGTGCTCCTTTACATTCTTAAAAATGTCCCGTGTTTGGCCAATAAATTATACAGATACTTTAACGTAATACAAATGATTAAATAAAGAACAAAATCTACATTATGCAGACTACCACTGGTTAACCACCTTTATGATGGGGAACCAGTATCACAAGAAAAGATACTGCGTTGGAACACTGCAATTGCACGATGTGGTTTGGATGACTACCAACAGGGTGTCGGCATCCTGTTCTCTCCTTTATGGTTAGTGATTGTGACTTAGGTTGCACATAAAAAATGCAAAGTCAATGCCAAAGTGAAAGAGGAAACTGGAGACTCTTACTCATGTGGGTTCAATGCAAAAAGAAAAGCAAGTAAATCTGTATGACACATTTAATCAACTAATTTATTATTTTCATCTTGTAAGTAATAAAATAAATATGTAACTATTTAAAACATACTTTTATTACTGTTATAAGTGCAGAAATATTATAAGACTTTGCTTTTCTTCACTGACACAACTAGTTTTAAATGTGATTTCTGGTAAGGGGAGGATTTTTAGGAATGCAATTTCTGTTATAGCAGGTATATTTTACAAATTAAAACATTTTATTTTATTAATAACATTTATCTTGTTAAATAAAAACAGGCCACAAATATTATTACTAATAAGCATTGTACCTATTTCGTGCATACCAATTAATAAATATTACTGTAATATGGCAGTGTCTGCTATAAAATTCTATTTAAAAAATGTGAACATCTAATGTCATGCTTCTTGGGTGATCACTTTTTAAGAATTAAGATTATCTGTCTGGGAACAACCCAAATATCCATCAACAGTAAAGTAAATAAATTAATTGGGATACAGTCATACAATGGAGTTCCATTACATATGAAGATATATAAAAATCTGAGGTGCATAATGTTGAATATAAAAAAGCAAGTTGCAGAAGAAAAAAGACAGTGTGATTCCACTTAATATGAACCTCAAAAACGTGCAAAACCAAACAATATTTTATGTTTATGTTAACAAACGTGTAATAAAACCATATAAAGGGTAAGATAAATGCCTTTCTTCCATAGCCAACAGGGATATTAACCCTTTTGGTGTTGAAAAAATTTTCCTCTAGTCCCAGTGTTGAATATTTTGTGCAAAATTTGGGCCAAAACACAAATTTCACAAGGGATCAATTATAGTTCCAGTTTATGTTAGTTTCTTCCTACGCAGTTTCTGTCAACATGTAAGCATGGCTGTAGCTCTAGACCCATAGATGTCGACTGTAGTCCCACCCGCATCCAGCTCCTATAGTTGACTTCGGTAGACAGCCACACCAAAAGGGTTAAATAACTTCAAATACTGAACCTGAAATGTTCCTCAGAAAATGTTTTATATGTGCAAAAAGTTGTTTTCCTACTTCTAGTTCTTTTATTAGTACCCATTTGCAACTGTCAATGTCTAAAGGAGCCAGGCATAGGCACAAAATCTGAAATCTCAGATAAATTTCACTTGTTCATTAACCTGCTTTGATTGAGAAAGAACTATAGTTTTTCAATTCAAAAGAAGTACTTTATTAACAAACGTTAAGTATAGTACCTATAATAAAGAATTCTATGTCTATCAGATCACACCTAGTACAGTGATCCAGGACACCACACTTGCTCCTCCTGCATTTGCACCTTGGGGGACCTGAGATAGCCATGCTGTGCTGTGTAACTTCCACCCCCTGGCCAGGATAGTTTAGGGTGATCCAAGATAGCATAGCAGATTTTTTTGTCCCAAGAATTTGGACTGGGATAAGAGATGTGAGTCAGTCTCTGTGTGTGGCTTTCTGTAATATAAAACCTTGGGAATCAAGTAATCTTACCTACAGATGCACATAAAATGGTAAAATTGAGATGTGAGGAGAGAGACAGAGAGAGAGTTAATTCAAACGATCAGTTCCCATCTTTCCTAGCTGCATTCTTGCCCTTAATTCCATGAAATATCTTTATTCACAGAAAATGTCTTTGTTTTTGTTGTTAAACTGCATTCAAGTTCTTTTCTATTACTTTCTATTAAAGTTACACATATTTTTAAAATATAGGGGGGGTTCCCTGGTGGTGTATATATACACACACACACAAACAAATAATTAAGGGAAAAGTAATCAGGACAATGAAGATACTGAAAGCCATTTTACATAAAGTGAAGAAGGGGGTATAACAAATGCTTTCAACAATATGAAGGCCATGAAGTGGACAAATGATTAGATTTGTGAATGGACTCAAAAATTGAATTAGGACCAAGAGGATGGAAAGTACCAGGATTTGGCTCAATGCATGGGAGAATTTTCTGATATTGTTTGAAAAAAGTTTCTGACTAATGGAAGCATTCAATTTAGATAATCACTTAGTTGGGTTGTAGTAGAGGTGAATCTAGCAAAACACGGATGATTATACTAAATAATCTTTAAATTTACATGCAATCCTGTGATTCTTTCCATTGGTCTGCATAATGTCTGTATAGATGCATTTCAGGAATAAGAAAATTGAATACTAAATATGTCAGATTGTTTGTTGAAGGTAAAGTTTTGTCAGCTGTGGAACTGAGATTAATTTACCAGACCAAGAATCCATACCTTAGAAAACATTTTTCATTTAAACCTACCAATTATTGAAAAGTACTTTTTTTCAGGGGATCCAACATGCCTTTAATATACATATAATGTGACTATAAACAGAAACCAGCCCCTTTACACGTTACAGAACCCCAAGTATAGACATTGTTTCTCCCCTTACCTGGACATTGAGATGTAACTTCTTTAGACGTTTTACCAGTGTTTCTTTATTACATGGCACAAAAGCTTCAAGATGGGAGTAGACACCACTACGAATGACAGGGCCTAGTTCCTGTAGCTGTAACTCAATGCTAACCAAAAGCAACAACAAATAAATAGGATTTCTTTTAGGTAGCAATGCACAAGCAAGGAGGCAAAGGCAGTGATTCTTTTCTTATTTACATTTCCATGATTTCCTAGACAGTATTTTTCAAGGAAAAAAAAAACCAACCCAATAAATACTAATGCCATAGAAAAGTTTGATGAGGTCCTCTTAAGAGTAGAATTTATATAATAACCATAAACAAGCTGGCAAATCATTTTTTCATGACAGGGCAAGGTCTATGTATTTGAGTAAAGCACAGGAACTCCATTATTAACCAAAAGCTCATTTCTTCCCTTACCAGTGGTGCAATTGCTGTATTAGTGAATCACATAGTTGCAGTGAGTTGTTATGAGTATTCTTTCCTTAGAGGTGTTTGAAAAAATTTCAGATTCAAAAGAGGTAAAATTCTTCTGGCTGCACATACAGTTTCATCAAACTCTGTGTCCCCTATTGTGCATGTATTACAAACTAGATATTTAATATTTTGTTCAATTTATTCCGATTCTCTAGTTACTGTTTCCATATATAAATTAAGCTTTTAGATGGAAAATAAGTTGTTAAATAGGTATTTCACCTAGTAGCTATTTAAAAACAAAAACAAAAACAAAAAGGAAAAAGGAAAGCCACCATATTCTCAGCAGGACAAGCCTCCAAATAAATAACTGAGGTTTCCTGCAAAATAGAAGACATTGTATCCGGCACCTGCTAGTGTAGACAGATAAGAACAGATGTTAAATTGAAGGCCAAGACTAAACTGGGACTCTTGGCAACAAACTTCATTTAAATCTTCACAATCTATTAAACGAGAAGATACAGACAGACCAGACAGACTTAATAAATACGTCTCGCAAATGTAAGATGCATCCAAAGACTCACTTAACAGCTTTTGGGGAAGGAAAGAACTCTGTCATATCAAGTATATCCATCACTTCTAAGATATATCGCAATTTCAGAAACAATGAAATGTAAAAACCTATGCTCTTCAGAATTGGCAAAAGAAAAATTGTTGGTATTAGAGAAGCCAAACACAATTTTAAAAACAGGAAGAAGTTTAAGGCCCTCTGGTTCTTATGGAAACAATCACTATGCTCATGAGTTCTGTGTATAAACATTTGGTTAAATAACAGTATGTGGTAAGATCTCCATTAAAAGTCAGGTTTTGGGTAGGAGGCTTTCTAGGCTTGCCCCACTATTAAAGGTTAGTTGAGGCTGAAAAAAACTAGTAACTCCAAGTAATCAGCAATTCCAAGTAAAGACAGAATGACTCGATGACACTTAAAAGTCAATGGTTTCCAAAGAGTATGGTAACTCAGTAACAGAAAGAGCTGACTCCGTGCTCGTAAGCCAATGATATTAGGTAAAAATTAGAGAAATGTTTTAACTAGAGGCTATTGACTGTCTTGGTCTATCAGAATTATATATAATTCCTATCTGAGAGGAGTAAACAGTTACATGTCACTTAATGACATTTTGGTCAATGATGGACTGCACAGATGACAGTGGTTCCTTAAGATTATAACAGAGCTGAAAATGTCCTATCACTAAGTAATGTCACAGCAACCATAATGTCATAGTCCATCATATTACTCATGTTTGTGGTAATGCTGGTGTAAAAAAGTCTACAAAGTTGCCAGTTGTATAAAAGTGTAGGACATATAATTATGTACAGTACATAATACTTGATAATGGTAACAAACAACTGTTACTGGTTTATGTAGTTACTATATACCTTACTTTCTATCATTACATTTGAGATATTTTTTCTACTTATAAAACAAAAATTTGCTACAAAAGAGGATGCTATTTTGCAGTGGTAGCAGCCTCATACGTCTTGTGTTTACCTTGTCTACTGATTGCATCATTTTTCTCTTGTGCTTGATTTAATCTCATGTTGTTTTATAAATATAGGGTAGCCCAAGTATACAGTGTTTATAAAGTCTGCAGCAGTTCACAGTAATGTCCTAGACCTTCACATCCAATCACCACTCACTGACTTACCTAGAGCAACTTCCAGTCCTGTAAGGATGGAAGTGCCCTCCCTATACAGGTGTGCCGTTTTGGGGTTTTTTGTTTTTATTTGGTAGGGGAGGTAACTCCCTTGCTGGGAAAGGTGTACCCTTTTCTTATCTTTTATAATGTATTTTTTACTGTACCCTTTCTATGTTTAGATACACAAATATTTACCATTGTGTTACAGTTGCCTACAGTGTTCAATACAATAACAATAAGCTGTACAGGTCTGAGGCCTAGGAACAACAGGCTAGGTGTATAGTAAGTTATACCATCGAGGTGTATGTAAGTGCACTCTGTGATTTTTGCACATCAACAAAATCACTTAACAACATGTTTCTCAGAAGGTATCCCTACTGTTAAGCAGGATGACTATTTTAAGCACACATCCCTCGCACAACACCAATTTTAATTTTTCTTTTACTAAGAATTCCAATCTTGTAAGGTCTAAGAAGTATCTGGGAACAACTACAAACATATGGCAATGAAAGGATGAATTTCGAGTATTCACACATTTATTTCATACAAAAAGAAAGGTTCTCCTGAAGTGGTGAACTTTCCTGAGTCTTGCCCCCTTCTTTCCATTAGGCTCCTTTTCCTTCTTTAAGTGAAATCTATCCAAAAGCAGATTTTTATGCATGAAAGTTACTATGAATGGGACTCTAACCTCTGATAATAAATTATGAGCATGAGCTCATTAAAGACTCTAATGAATGAGAATATATTGGGACCATCTCCTGTTAACACACTAGAGAAAAAACATGGGTTTTATGAGTAAACAAGCTGGAAGTTCACATTTATATCCCTGTCTATTCAAGGCTCTCAATACCTCCGGAGAAGCTTCAGAGAAATGCAACATGGGAATCCATAGCTGAAGCAATGGCCACCTTTGTAACCAATATTCTCCTGCTCAGGAATATTCAGTGATAACTACTATGGTATTTCACATAAGATTCTAGAAATAATCATTTTCCCCTAGGTGATAATGACATATCTTCCTACCCCAGCAACTCCTTCTTTTAAAAAAACAAAATATCTTTCTTATTCAATCAGTTTAAAACACTAGTAAAAGAAAAGCTCTAAGTCCAAATGAATTCTGGAAACTACCAAATTTCTTGGAATTTTCCTCAAGTATTCCAGATATCCTAATAACACAATTATCAAAACACAATTATCAAATAACACAATTATCAAAAACCATTAATTGAAGAAAGACTTAGGGAGCAATAACTCAAACACCTCTTATCTTACGGCAAGTATTCAAAAACCTGTTGATGTGTCAACTGATCATAGACAAGAGGTGTGTTCATCTCTCTTGTCCCTGAACAATTAATTACTTTATTCAGATGGGCTGGTTCTAGGGTTCCATAAGGAAGGCTTGGTATAGAACAGGTTAGAAATGTGGTTGAAAAACTGTCTGAGATTTTTTCCAAGCTCTCAAGAAAGTAAGGAAAAGCTGTGGCTGAGGATCAATCCTTTCACTAAAACTTTTAGTTATTTCAGAGGTGGGGGAAGGGTAGAGAAAGAGAAAGAGAAAGTGCTAAGTCCATTCATATTGCAATTCAAAAGTTACTACTCATGCTTGAGCTCCTTAAAGGAGCATCTAATAATGATAGCAGACAGGTCTTATTTCAAGTCTCCAGTAAGATTGCTAGTACTTGCCTAGAGCGTTTGCTGAGCATTAGCTGAGCATTAACTGTCAGGCTGAACTGGAATCACAGGCAAAGTGTCAAGACTTTATTAGAAAAGCCTGTTCGAGGTAAAGAAGAAAATAGGTGAGGAGCTCAAGCCAGGATGTTGCATATGTTTTGTTCTAAATCAAATTCAATTAGGCAAAAAGTAAAAGGGTTCTTTATTCCAACAAACTCATCTCTTTTTCTCCCCAGCATAAGGAAGTGACGGTCAGGCAGAGCCAAGACACCTGGATAACTACATGGGAGTAAGTATCCCAAATAATCACATACCATATGCCCTTTGAAGATGAACTCAATCCAGAAAAATAAGGGAGGTTTGTTTAGAGAAGTGGAAAAAGAGGCCAAGGGCATAAGAAAGTGACTAAAAGAGAAAAATTAAACTGCACACTAGGACTTGTAGAATTAGACCACAGTCTCTGTGAAATAAAAAGTAGATGGGCTCCAAAAAACCAAAGGATTTGTTTTAAGGTAGACATGGGAGGGATTAACAGACTAGCTGTTAATGGAATGCTGATATTCTGCTTATTTGAGATGTTATATTGCAATGATGGTCTTTTGATTTTCAGGCAGAAAAATAGTTGTTCCTTCTTTTTTTGTTTTTTTTTTGTTTTTTGTTTTTTTTAAGTTGTTCCTTCTTACAGAAGAGTAAAATAAAAAATAATTGTCTCAGTCTCAGGAAAAGTACCCAATTTAGTAAACTTAGGGCTCTCAAGTGCAAAGAAAAAGAAGAGCTCGTCAGATCCCTGATTATGGAATCTGGGACAGCTCTGATGAGTAATGGTTACACTGTTTATTGAATCTAGGGTTTTAAGGGAGATAGGTAAGAGGAGGTGGTACAGAAAGAAAGCATTTGCTTTGCTTTCAGGCAGACAGAATCAATCTGAAAATCCTTGCCTAAAATAAAAAAGAATGGGAACAAGAAATTCACTATACAAGTAGCATACATACTACATTAATGTTTCATGAGTCCATGGGTATCAAAAACATTTTAAGTACTCCAGGATAATGAGCGACTGCAATTAATTAGTTATTAGAACCAAACAAACCAATCCATCCTTTACATCTCATGAGAAACTCTATTATATATTTAACCCATTTCCTGTTCAGAGAAAAAAAAAAGTGCAGCTCGATATCATGTTCATTTAATTTTACATAAACAGTTTTCAAGGTGAAAATAAAATATAAAAACTGTTCCTGGAGTTATTTCTAAACAGAACCTGTCTCTATTCCTAATATAACAAATGCATGTGATGATCAGTATTTAATAAGATTTTTTCACGTGGTAAATTTCAAAGCACGGAAATTTGGGAGTAAGGTTAGGACTGTAATCTACGAGTTATCTTGGGGTAAACGCTGCAGCCTTAAGCGCTGCTAGCACCAGAGAATATTCTTTGGGCAAACAGGAAATGGGTTAGAAGACAGAAACACAGCTTTCCGGTTTCTTTCTATATGATGATACTTAACCGCCAATACATTATTTTCATCAGAGATGAGTAAAATTTCTTGCTTTCCCCAGGATCCTTTTTTGTTCAGTTTTGCCTGCAGTCAACTATATATTCAATTTCTGTAATCAATGGTCAAAATTTATAAGCCAATAGGTTTATAAGTACTTCTTACTAGATTACAATCTTAGAATATGCAGCTTCATTAGTATTAAACCCTAACTAAGAGTGAAAATTATCACTAATTTAAATACAATTTATATCACATAGCCACCTTCACCCTCTCCTTCCCAATCTAACTTTTCTGTCTTTTCTACAGGGGACTCCATCCTATCCTATAATTATTTTCTTCATGATTAAACATATGAGGTTGCACAACTAATTTCACAAACTTATCCTAGAAAAAGTGCTGAATATTACTATGGTCACCTTTGAAGTACTCCCCTTGGGAAGCTATGCACCGATACCAGCGCCTAGTGCACCCTTTAAAGCAATTTCGGAACTCTTTTTCTGGAATGGTCATCAGAGCTGTTGCCATACCCGTTGGCAAGGTTATGACACATTACTCAGTTGTTTGTACAGTGCTACCAACATAAGTTCATGAACTTAATTGGCAGATTTGGGGTATGACAACAGCTCTAATGGCCATTCCAGAAAAAGAGTTTTGAAATTGCTTTTGAAGGGTGGACTAGGCAGTGGCATCGGTGCTTAGCTTCCCAAGGGGAGTACTTTGGTGACTGCAGTGACATTCAGCAATGAGGTATGTATCACTTTTTCTAGGATCAGTCCATGAAATTAGCTGTCCAACCCTATACTTTATTTGGGTGTAAATGTTTATATGCATTATAATTAACTTCACTAGATATCAATTCAATTATTTTTCCCAAATTTGAAAAGTAGATAGAAAATTATACCAAACTTAATATAACACTAAGAATTGTCCCAGAGGGTTATTTTCATATAACATGACAAAAAAATGCATTTACACCTAGTATACTATTCACCCTATACAGTGGTCATGTGCTTTGGCAGTTTTAGTACTGGAAGCTCTGATTATCTTGAGGGGTTCTGGAGAACAATACATGCAGAAGTATAATTTTGCTGAGAAGCAACTGTTAGTCATACATGCTATTAGACTGAAAGAAAGAGCTAATGCATGAAACTAGCCAATCACGCAGCATTTGTATCTCAAAGGCCTACTATGTTGGTAAATGAATTCTTAAGATTTAAATAATTTTAAGGTATTTTTTAATAAAAGAAAAAAAATTACTTACTCCAGAAGAATATTATTCATATCCTGTGTAAAGAATTTTTTCCTTCCTTCTTCATCAAAAAGTTTGGCAGCCTAGAGAAACATGAGATTGGCAATATAACTCTCAATAAACACATTATTTGTCTCCATATTTACTTACTGAGTAAATAATAAATAAGGCCATGATTTACTTCACTTTGTAACCTCACTTAGTACCTGGCAAAAGTAGGCAATTAAAGAGTGCTTAACAAATTTAGCATACATACAATTCTTTCCCATTATGTCTATATTTAACTTTTCTCAATTTTCCTAAATTAACAAAATCAAACATATAAGACTTTTTAGTGCTTTGGGTGTCTTGTGTATTTTGCCTATTCATAGGTTTGTTTATTAATTCTTTCTGTGATCTTTACGGTAATAGAAAGCAGATGTCTCACTTTATATAGACATTATTGTCTACAATGTGTCCGATATGCTGTATTTTATACTCATTACCATGTTTAATACTCAAAACAGCCGATGATATTGGTATTATAGCCTCCATTTCACAAACAAGGAACCGAATCCTTACAGAGATTACATGGTATGCTCTAAAATCACACTGCGAGTAAGTGGTGGGTCCAGGACTCAGACCAGAAGCTTTCTGACTTCAGCTGTGCAACACTGCCACCCTGTACAAAGACCTCAGCTGACTGCAGCCAGTTTGGGTTTTACCTAACTACATACTAACAATGAAAAAATTAGCCAAGGTATTATCAACAGATAAACAAAAATTAATTCAATGAGTTGAAGGATAATATTTTCCAGCTGACCAGAAATAAAGAATGTACAAACCAAGACAGTATTTGATCTTTTGATTCTCCCAGGGGAAAAATAGTTGTTCCCTTTCACAGAAGAGTAAAATAAAAAGGAATTGTGAGCTGAGCAGACAAAAAGTGTACAAATCAAGACACTCTGCCATAACAAATTTTACTGGGGAAATCACAAAAGATAGTTTATCTTAAGATCCACCAGATGTCCAATAATCTGAGTAAGCCATGTGCTGACTCTGTTAATCTACCAAGTTATTTGACAATTTTATATGCTGTAAATAGATGAGGAAGTTTTCTGAGAGGTGCCTCAGTGCTTCTTAAAAGGATAAAGCTAGGTATGTGGAGTGGAAGGGGAAGAAATATAGGAAGAAAGCTAGAATGAAAACTAAACTTCAAGAAAGAAAATAACGTTAAGAGGCTGAACAATGGAAGAATGTCATGAAGTGAGAACAGATCAACAAGAAGGAACTACCATCTTAGACAAACATGAGCGTTTTAGACAAGGATGAATTCTTATCTCCTGAAAAAAAACCACAAAAAATCATCTCACATTTCAAAGAAAAAATATGGAAAATTCATAAATGTAAATAAGTCAAATGAATCTTCTTATTGATAATTTCCTACTAAGGGGTTAGGAAGCAGCTATATTAATTCTGGCAGGCTAGTACAGAAGGAGATGATAGTTGTTGGTATATAAGATATGACAGTTTACAAGACTGAAACACACTCAGTACTAACCAATTCTGTTTATTAAATGGAAAATGACAGGCATATAACACAGCAGACAAAGTGCAAGCTATGGGGCTCAATAGTCCGCTATAGAATACATTAAGTATACTAAACTAGTCATTGTCTCCTGAATAGGAAACAGTGCCTTGTAAAGTATGGGACACAGCAACAATGTACTTAATACATGGTATGTGTTTTTGCCAAATAAACAATATCTGTTATTATTAATTATATCTTGAAAAACCTGTATCATATCACTAGCACTTTTTAAAACCTAGAAAGATTTTAGGAATGGGGCAACATGGGAATAGCAAAAGGCACATATTTTGGCATCAAGTGTACCTTGTGTTTTAATTCTGGCTTACTAGTTGTGCTGACTTAACCAAACTATTTAACTTAATTTCTTAACTGTAAAAAGGAAACAATATCTACATTTAATTCTTAGAGTGGATCTACTTGATTAACAAAATTACAGATAATATCTTCAAAAAATAAGTGCAGAAAATAGCAAAAGAATGGAAACAAAGGAGGTGAAGGGAGCAATAAAACAGAATATTAAAAATGAAAAGAATAAAGCTCAATTATACCATAACAACTATAAGACAAAATCATTTGTTTAAAGAAAAAGGACTCAGATGATCAATAAATCAATTTCCATTTATATGCTATCTGTAAGAGAAAAAGTTAAAATAAAGGAATTCAAAAAGGCTGAAGGCAAATGATGGGAAAAGCTATACCATGCAAAAATAAAGAGAAAGGAGTCTATAGTAAAATCAGACAAAACTGAATTCCAGATGAAATGCATTAAGAGCACAAAAAAGGTTACCTTCAAATTATAATCATCACAACACAACAAAGACCAAGCCATCAAGAATCTTATCAGCCAAACAACATAGCTTAGAAATAAACAAAGCAAAAACTATGGTAAGCACAAGTTATAACCTAAGAAACACTGACAATGAGATACTTTAACACACTTCTCTAAGTCCTGGACAAATGAAGCACAATAAAATAAGTAAAAATATAGGGGTACTAATTAGTAAGTTAAAATCTTAGAAGAAACACTAAAGAACAAAAAACAGAAAAGAGAATAGAATTGAGAAACAAAATCCTAGGACCAGTTGTTGAAAAATTAGATAAATCTTGCATTCCCCTAATCAGACATTTAAAATTAAGGAAGAGTCAAGAGACTACAAATAGAGATGATTAATAAATTTTAAAATGTAATTCAAATAGATTACTGTAATCCTAGGAGAAAGAAGCAAGTTGTAGAAGAGTTCATACATTATAATCCCATTATAAGATTATAACATTTGCAATTCCATAGATTAAAGTCCAGAAAAAATAAATAGTAGTTTAATAGAGGTCATCTCTGTTGGGGCTAGGAATACAGATTATGGGAAATCTTTCCCTAAGTATGACATATATTGTGTATTTTGTATTTTACTGTTATAATCATGAAAAAAAAGGACCAAAATATGGCATGAGTTTAGATAAACATACTAATGTAATCAAAAACTGTATTTTAAGCTAAATTTGGCACATTCTAAGTAAAAATATCTCCCTGAGATTAAATGGAAAAATGTGATGTCACTTATCTGGACTTGCACTAGTTAAATAGAAGATTATGACTCCAAGTTGATCTGCAGAGTGATGTGACAAGCTAAAACCTCAACTCTTAAGTCTGTCCTAGTAGGAACACAATGAATGCTTATTAAAATTGCTAATCAACAGGTACACTTTTGCAATGTTACTACCTGCTCCTACCTTCCCTCTATTTTCTTTACGTGACTATGTAAGCTAATCAATATTGTATTTATGAAACCTATGCAGAATATTTATAAAGCAAAGTGAAATAATAAATCAATTGTATCCATGTTACAACTATAGTTATGAGTGTGTGTGTGTGTGTCTGTGTGTGTGTATTTCTATTTAAAAGCAAAGTTCTATGTTATCAGCTAATATCTCAGCAGAAATTTTACAGTCCAGAAGCGGGTAACAAGAAATACTTAGTGTGCTGAAAGAAAGAAACCTTAAACCTAGAATATTATACTTGGCAAGGTTATCATTCAGAGCTGAAGGAGAAATAAATGCGAGGTTGGATAATTAATTTTGCAAACTCATCCTAGAAAAAGTGCTACATACCTCATAGCTGAGTATCACTATGGTCACCTTCAAAGTACTCCTCTTGGGAAGCTATGCACTGACGTTGGTGCCTAGTCCACCCTTTAAGAAATTTTGGAACTCTTTTTCTGGAATGGCCATCAGAGCTGTCATTGTGCCCCAAATCTGACAATTAAGTTCACAAACTTGCCACCATGCACGTACATTGGTAGCACTGTACAAACACCTCGGTAAGGAAGGTATCATAACCTTAGCAAAGTGATTATAGTGATTTTCAGCAATGAGGTATGTAGCACTTTTTCTAGGATGAGTTTGTGAAATTAATTGTCCAACCTTGTATATTCACAGACAAGCAAAAACTAAAAGCCGTTAATCACCACTAAGCTAGCTTTAAAAGAAATGTTAAAGGGTCTCCTTTATGCAGAAAAGGACATAACCAAAAATTAAAATATAGAGAAAAAAATCTCAGAGGTAAAGGTAAATATAGAATTACCACAGTGGATCAACTCCTTAAAAACCTAATACGAAGGTTAAAAGACAAAAGTAGCAAAATTAACTGTAACTTAATAAATAATCAGGAGACACAAAACAAAATAAAACAAAACATCAAAAACACAAAGTGTGGAGGGGGTAGTGAAAAGAGTGCTTTTACAATGTGTTTAAACTTAAACAGCTTTAAAAAGACCACAATAATATAGATGGACAAAGATGAACCTCATAGTAACCACAAATGAAAAAAATTACAAAAAATACAAAAACAAAAAAAAAAAAAAAAAAAAAAAAAAAAAAAAAAAAAAAAAAAAAAAAAAAAAAAAAAAAAAAAAAAAAAAAAAAAAAAAAAAAAAAAAAAAAAAAAAAAAAAAAAAAAAAAAAAAAAAAAAAAAAAAAAAAAAAAAAAAAAAAAAAAAAAAAAAAAAAGAAAGAAAGAAAAGAAAAAGGAACCCAAACGAAACACTAAAGGAAACCAGCAAACCAAATGCAAAGAGATCAAGAAAAGAAGGAACAGAGAACTACAAAAACAACCAAAAAACAATTAACCAAATGCCAATAAGTGTATACCTGTCAATAATTACTTTAAATGTAAATGGACCAAATAGTCTACTCAAAAGACTGAGTGGCTGAATGGATTAAAAACCATGATCCACCATCTATATGCTGCCTACAGGAGATTCACTTCACATACAGACCGAAAGTGAAGGGATGGAAAAAGATATTGCGGGCAAATAGAATAGAAAAAAAAAAAAAAAAAACCTGGACAGGAATAGTTATATCAGACAAAATAGACTTTAAAATAAAGCCTGTAAAAAGAAACAAGGAGGACATTACATAAGATATACAATCCAAGATGATCTAACAATTGTTAAATATTTGTGCACTTAACAAAGAAACACCTCAATATAAAAAGCAAGTATTAATGAACTTAAAGGAAGAAATTAATAGCAGGAGTAGGAGCCTTTAATACCCCTCTAACATTACTGCATGATCATCCAGACAGAAAATTAATATGGAAATAATTACCTTAATGTCATATCAGACAAGATTGAATAGACATTTACAGAACTTTTAATAAAAAACCACAGAGAATACAATTTTTTCAAGTGCATGTGGAACATTCTCCAAGAATGATCACATTAGGCCACAAAACAAGTCTCAATAAATTCAAGAAGACTGAAATCATATTGAGCTTTTTTTGTGACGACAACGGTATGAAACTAGAAATCAATTATGAGTACAAAACTGAAAAAACAAAAATATGTGGAGACTAAGCAACTTGCTACTAAACAACCAATGGATTAAAGAGGAAATCAAGAAATACTTTGAGAGAAATTAAAATACAACTTCCCAAAATTTATGGGCTGCATCAAAAGCAGTTCTAAGATGGAAGTTCATAGCTATAAAAGCCTACCTCAAGAAGCAAGAAACATTCAAAATAACTTAACTTTACACCTAAAGGAACTAGAAAAAGAATAAACAAAATCCACAGTAGAAGAAAGAAGAGAATAAAGATCAGAGCAGTAATAAACAAAATAGAGCCTAAAAAAACAATAGAAAGGATCAATGAAACCAAGAGCTGATTCTATGAAAGGATAAACAAAATCAACAAACCTTTGGTCAGATTCATCAAGAAAAGCAAAAAGAGACCCCAAATAAATAAAATTTGAAATGAAAGAGGAGGAGTTCCCTGGTGGTGTAGTGGCTAGGCTTCGGCACTGTCAACGCTGTGGCCTGGGTTTGATTCCCAGCCAGGGAACTACCCACATTTAAAAAAAAAAAAAAAGAAAAAAAGAAATGAAAGAGGAGAGGTTACAACAGACACCACAGAAATACAAAGGATCATTAAAGACTACTATGAATAATTACATGTCAACAAAAACTTGACAACCTACAAGAAGTGGATTAATTTCTAGAAACATACAACTTTTCAAGACTGAATGAGGAAGAAACAGCAAATCTAAACAGACTGATTACTAGCAACAAAATTGAAGTTGTAATTTAAAAAAAAAACAAACAAACCTCCTAACAAACAGAAGTCCAGGAGCAGAAAGCCTCACAGATGAATTCTACCAAACATTTAAAGAAAAATTAATACCTATTCTTCTCAAACTATTCCAAAAAATTGAAGTGGAAGGAACACTTCTGAACTTACTGTAAAAGGCCAGCATATGATTTGGTATTACCCAAATACCAAAGCCAGACAAAGACACTAAAAGAAAGAAAATTACAGGCCAATATTCCTGAAAAAGGTAAGATTCAAAAATCCTCAACAAAATACTAGCAAACCAAATGCAACAGTACATTTAAAAGATTATCAAGTGAGATTTGATAATCCATGTCAAGTGAGATTTATCTCAGGGATGCAAGGAACAGTAAATATCCGTAAATCAATTAACACAACACACCACATCAACAAAACCAAGAATAAAAATCATATGATCTCAATAAATGTAGAAAAAGCATTTGACAAAATTCAATATCCATTTATGACTAAAACTCTGTAAAAGTTAGTTTAGAGGGAACTTATCTCAACATATTAAAGGCTATATATGGCAAATCCACAGCTAACAACATACTCAGTGGTAAAAGCTGGAAGGTTTTCCTCTCAGCCACAAGATAAGGATACTCATTTTCACCACTATTATTCAATACAGTATTGGAAGTCCTAGCCACAGAAATCAGACAAGAAAAAGAAATAAAAGGCATCCAAACTGGAAAGAAAAAAGAAAAATTGTCACTATATGTAGATGACATGACACTATATACAGAAAACCCTGAAGACTCTACTAAAAAATTAGAATAAATGAATTCAGAAAAGTAGAATATAAAATTAATAAAAACCTGTTGCATTTCTATACATTAATAATGAATGATCAGAAGTAGAAATTAAGAAAATCCCATTTTCAACTGCAGGAAAGAGAAAAAAATACCTAGAAATAAATTTAACCAAGGAGGTAAAAAACCTATACTCTGAAAACTATAACACAATGAGGAAAAAAATTAAACAGGACATATAAATGGAAGGATATACCATGCTCATGGACTGGAAGGATTAATATCATTAAAATGTCCAAACTACCCAAAGCAATCTACAGATTCAATGCAATTGCTATCAAAATACCTATGACATTTTTCTTAGAATTAGAAAAAAGTCATTCTAAACTTTGTAGGAACCACGGAAAACCATAAATAGCCAAAGCAGTCTTGAGAAAGAACAAAGTTGTTGGTATACACGCCTGGATTTCAAATTATATTACAAAACTATAATAATCAAAACAGTATGGTACTGACACAAAAAAAAACAGACACATAGATCAATGGAACAGAACAGAGAGCCCAGAAATAAACCCTCACTTACATGGTCAACTAATCTGTAACAAAGGAGGCAAGAGTATACAATGGAGAAATGACAGTCTTTTTAATAACTGGTGCTGGGAAAACTGAGATAGATAAATGCAAAAAATAAAGCTGGACTACTCTTTTACAACATATACAAAAATAAACTCAAAATGGATTAAAAAGTTAAATGTTAAGATCTGAAACCAGGTTCTTGAGCCACTCTCCTTGCTTGAGCCTGCTCCTACCTCTTTGGAGTGTACTTTCTCTTCAATAAACTATCTCTTTGTTTCCCCTCTTAAAAAAAAAAAAAAATCTAAAACCATAAAACTCCTACAAGAAAAGATAGGAAGTCAACTCGTTGACAACAGTCTTAGTAATATCTTTTTGGATATCTCCTCTCAACAAGGGAAACAAAAGAAAAAGTAAACAAATGAGACTTCATCAAATTAAAAAGCTTCTGCACAGTGTAGAATACCTCCAATAAAATGAAAAGACAACCTACTGAATAGAAAATTGTATTTGCAAATGACATATCCATAAGGGGTTAATATCCAAAATATATAAGGAACTCAAAATTCAGCAACAAAATAATATACAAATAAAAGAAAATAAACCAATCTAAAAATGGACAGAGGACATGAATAAACACTTTTCCAAAGAAGATATATAGATGGCCAACAGACATGAAAAAATGCTCATATCACTAATCATCAGGGAAATGTAAAACAAAACCACAATGAGATGCCACCTTAAACCTGTGAGAATGGCTATTAACAAAAAGTCAACAAATAACAAGTGTTGGTGAGAATGTGGAAAAAAGGGAACCTTCATGCATTGTTGGTGGCAGTGTAAACTGGTGCAGCCACTACGGAAAACAGTACAAAGATTTCTTAAAAAACTAAAAATAGAGCTACCATATAACCAGTGATTACACTTTTGGGTATTTACCGGAAAACATTCAAAACACTAATTCAAAAAGATATATGCACCCCTATGTTCACTGTAGCATTATTTATAATAGCCAAGATATGGAAGCAACCTAAGTGTCCACCAATACATGAATGGATAAAGATGTCACACACACACACACACACACACACACACACACACACACACAGGAATATTACTCAGCAATTAAAAATAGTAAAATCTTGCCATTTACAACAGGGATGAACACAGAGTGTATTATGCTAAGTGAAACAAGTCAGACTAAGACAAGTATCATACGATTTCACTTACATGTGAAATCAAAAAACAAAAACAAAAACAAATGAGCAAACAAGACAAAAACAGACTCACAGAAAATGATCAAACTGATGGTTTCCAGAGGGGAGGGAGCTCAGGGGAACAGGTAAAAAAGATGAAGGGGAAATACAGTCAATAATAGGGCGATAAATTTGCACAGTGACAGATGATTACTAGACTTTGTGGCGATCACTTCGTAGGTATATAAATGTCAAATCACTATAATGTATACCCATAGCTAATATAATACTGTATATCAACTATACTTAAATAAATATAATGAACAAACACCTATGCATACAGTCAAGAACTAAAAGGAAATTAAGTTTGTTGTTTATATGCGTGTTGTGATTGCGGGTTATTTTTGTCTTAAAAAAACCTTTACTGTTATATTTGTGCAGCAAATACGAAACAGAATTATTCCACTTACTACACGGAGGTCTTCAATACGTTTTTCAAGAAGGACAGGGAGACCCTCTGGGAGAGTAGGTACCACCTTGGGCATAACCTGAGAGGCGTAGGTTGGCTGGGTGGTATTTCCATTCTCTCCTCCTGACTCAGAGAGGGGGCTACCATCAGAAGCAGCATCCAATAATCTGTCAAAGTCAATATCATTTAGCATCTTTAGGGCACTTTCAGCTTCCTGAAACAGTTCACGGTCACTGCTAACAAAAATGGGGAGGTCCGGGTCAGCATTGTTCAGATTTAAGTCTGAGACATCATTTCCAAATGTTACAGCAGCGGAGGGAGGTTTATTCAGAGAAGTGGTCATTAAGTTCACTTTGATGGGGACTTTTGGGTTAGACTCCTTATCTAATGCATCCTTCTCTTTCTGAAATTTTCGTATCATGGCAGCTAGAGAAAGAGAATCTTTATAACGTTTCTTCTTTTTTTCAGACTTGTGTGAATTTAGAGCCACAACTCTGTGAAGAAAAAAGTAAATCAGTTAGGTATTGTATGATTGTAAAGATTAAAGTCCCATGTAAATGAGAAGGCACAGATTATCAAAATAATCATTTGACAGGCAGGAGAGCAAATTTCATATTAAATTATACTTTTACAATAGCACCATCATCATCATCTAGATTGTCACTTATGAAGGATAGATAAATGGACATTTGAGTGAAGAAAATGTAAGGAATAAAGTCAACAGAAAGAAACAAAACTGAATGTATTAGTATTAAAGTATACTAAGCTTAACTTATTACTCTTTTTGGAATGTTCACATTCTTTAGCATATCTATAAAGTAGTCACCTAAATAATTAATTAGGTAAAGAATTGTACTTTGTCAAAAAGCTGCCTTATAACCAGAGAAACCCACACACATTGTACACCTTCAAACTTACAACCCAGGTGGTTTGTACTGCAACTTGCCAAAGAAATACAAAATCCTCTCATCAATCTGTGAACTTCATCCATCACAATGTAATCTATCTAGACCCTATTCAAATCTGCCACTACCTTCTGATCATTTTTCACTCTTCATTCTAGGAACAGGCTTGTGAGGCAATCAGAGAGATATGAAATCTTTCCTAAATTCTACAGCTTATGTGCTTCTTTGTGCACTATAGAACCTAAAAGATTATTGGTATCTTGAAGGCAGTCCTATGTTTCACTTACTGCTGTTATACACCCAAAACCAGAAGAGTACCTAGTATACAACAGGTATTCAATAAATACTTGCTGAATAAGTTACACATTTAAGAAAATGATAAATTCAATAAAAGGCATTACTTATAGTTTCTGTTCCCAAAGAAGCTTACTTGTAAATAATGAACATTTAAAACAGCCATTAGTAATATACGTGTATATGTTTATTCTTAATAATTTCTTAATGACTCAAGGGTCACCATAGTCTCATACTCAATAGGGGATAAATACCTTTCTACATCAACCTTTTGGATACTAATAACCCAAAATTCAGATGCACTTCTCCTGCTAAGGAGGGGAGGAATATCCAGCCTCTCACAAGTTTCTGTACCTTAAGTTTAAAAAAAAAAAAAAAAAGCCTTAGAGAGGAAGGCACAATTGGTAGTTTTATGACTGCATCTTATGATTAAGGTTTTTGAGATATTCTACTTGGTTTTTAGAGGCAATATCATTAGCTAAAGTCACAAGTGTTAAGGAAAGCAAAATAAAATAAATGACTTTTTTGGGGGGAGGAGGCAGTTCCCTGGCTGGGGGATCAAACCCAGGCCGTGGCATTGACAGCGCCAAAGCCTAGCCACTACACCACCAGGGAACCCCCTTAAATGACTTTTTAGATTAAAACAGCCATAAATCGTCACACAGACTACTGCCAATCCTCAATTCCTAGACATCTAAGCTCAGTTTTAGTATGAAAAGATTAAAATGATTTGTTCAGTGTTGATACCATCTTTTCGGACTGGTTCCTGTTGGTAAAGTTTTAATAAGCAAAATTCTCACTGAATCCTTTTTTTTTTTTTTTTTGGGGGGGGGGGGGTAGTTCCCTGGCTGGGAATTGAAACCAGGCTGTGGCGTTGAGAGCACCAAAGCATAGCCACTATGCAACCAGGGAACCCCCTGAATGAATCCATTTTTAAATCTAACCTAAGACAGTCTCAATTAAGATGACAAGGCCTCCTACTTACTAATTAATACAATATTAAAATATAAGTTAGTATAGGTCATTGATATTTATAAATACTATATTTAAAGTAAACCCAACTAAGCTGAATTATTTAATGCAAAATGTATCTTTAAAATAAGAGCTAGTCAGGCTCTGACACTGGTTCTCCTGTTTTAATTTCACGTACCCTAATTGTTTGGGTACTTTTTTCCTTGGCTTCTTCTCCTTTTCCCCTTCCTCTTTCCGCTTGCGCTTCTTCATCTCAATATCATCTTCTTTTATTTTAGGAATCTGCAAAATGATAAAAGAATGCATCATGTATCTAAGCATCAATACCTCTCTCTGATGTTAGCTAGCAATCCAGCAACCAGGGCAGTGTGTTTTCTCAAGTATCAGTCTGCATCAGAAGTGCTTGTTAAAAATGCAGATTCTTGGGGTCCATGAGCACTTTCACACCTGGGTTTGATTCAGTTATCTGGGGTAAAGCCTTATAATCTGCACTTTTAAAAAACATCTTGGTGATTCTGGTACAAGTATGTCTTTGGATCATATTTCACAAAACAATTATGTAACGACACTCCATTTCCCAAATATAATACATATATTCTAAAGAATTTCTTTACAAAATTATACCTTAGGAAAGGTAAAGGCTATTAACAGTTACTTCTATACTAAGTCTTAACATATCCTAGAAACTTAACAATATCCCAGAAACTGTAGATTATTAGACCATGCATGGAAAGAAGTTTTAAAAGAAAATACAATTCTACAATGATGTAAATATCAACTTCCCCATATCTACATAATTTTACTGTAAAGCATGTAATTAAATGTAGATTCATTAAACAATGGTTAGCATTTTTTCTTTTCCTTATATTGACAGTACACAAGTAAAAAATTAACTGAATGCTCTCATTACTGTTGCAATGTTGAATAAACTCACTTTGGGTGGCTTGTGCTTTTGGTTGTCTGTAATATCTTCTTCTTCAGTATCTGAAGCTTGGCGAAACTGAAGAGTGCCAGTGTTGATATAAAAGCCTCCATATTTTGTTGTTAGAGAAGCCGGAACTAATTCGTCATACTAATTAAAAAAAAAAAGGTTTCAGATATATCTTATTATCTTTAGTTCTATAAATATGACAAAGAAATTCAATCACTGTGTCAGCATCTTCCTTAAATCCTAACTGCACAACTGATTGCAATGAGGATGTTTGTAGAATAAATTTAGAAAAAGTTAGTATCTGGAATGAAAATGAGCTTTGGTCATTCAGTATTTATTAGAAAGGCACTCTGGAATCATGAAGCAAATTCTAAATATATAATCTGCTGAGAAAATTTAAGTAAGGATCACTGCTACTGTTCTTAATGACAAGTGATTCTGATGAAAAACTGAAACAAATTAAAACAGATGACTAAATAGCCAGACAAATAATAAATTTCAGTTCCTACAATATCAGTATATAATTTAATTCATAAGGAAATTAGAAAAAATAACTAAGTTATTTCTTCTGTCTTAGCTCTAAGCTTTTAAATAGGAAAACTTTTAATGTTTAAAGACAAATAGCATGTATACATTTAAAGGAAAGCAGAAAAAGAACTACCCAGTTCAGGAAGCCTATGAGCTATGCCATTTTTGCTTGGAGCAGGACACTCAAATTGCCTAAATCAGCCTGAAGTTCTGACCTAGAATAGCCCTTAAAGCTGATGTCCTCAAGCCTGAAATTTAAAGTTTATCATTATCTCACTTGATGAAGATGTATAAAATGTAACCATTAAATGAAGGTCATTCTTAATCAAATGAAGGTGTTTACAGTGGGATAAAAAAAAAAAAAGGAACTACTTATTTAATAGAAGCAAGGAAACTGCTACCTGGGATCCCCAGAGCTCTACTTAAGGGTTCTTCATATATAATTAGTGTTTAAGAAAGTCAGATTTTTACAGAAAATTCTTTGCCATGGGCAAGAGATATACATAATGTACCAGTTACTATAAGAATATTAAGGCTAAGTAGAAAAGTTATTATTTTAACCTATATCCTTTTAAAATACATTGAAAATGGAAAAGAAATATCTGGTTTAATCATATTAAATAAAAAAGAAATGAAGTGAGGAAAAAAAAAAAGCATGAACTTGTTGCCCTACTTCATGGGCTACCTACTATATTATACAGATCTACAAGTAAGACTTTCAGAAAGGGCCTAGTACCATCTGTAGGTAAAGGAGTGATGAGAGGAGTAAAGAATTAAAAGTAAAAAGACTTTGTAGTAATTATTTTGAAAATGTGTAATTGTGATAAGATAAATACACCTGTACTTTTTGCTTACATATACTCGTATACTGCTTTATCATTTTCTATGCGTATTCATAGAAATCATTTCAGTTAGTCTTTCTGATACCCTTGTGAGACAAGGAAGGCAAATGTTTTCCTGTTTTAGAAGTGAAATATAGATTCAGAGAGGCCAAGAACTTTGCTAGAGTAATTTTATTGGTGTATGGCAGAGTCACTGGCTGACTCTCCACTCATCCACTATACCAAACAGCTTCTGACCTGGGAAACACCCTCATCACCAGGTTACCAGGTAATAGGAACATTCTCAACATCTATCCTCTCCAGTATTCTGCTGAGCTTTCCCTATCAGAACACTTTTCAGTAGAACAAACTCTTTATGCATATTTAATTTATACTTTTAAGTAGAATGTGTTAAGAGGCAATGGAGCACTGAACTACAGAATCGGAAGGCCTGGATTTACTGTATTTTGCCGTATATAATTATAGTGCACTTTTTTGCCTAAATTTGTGAGGGAAAAATAAAGATGAGCATTATACATGGGCAGTACTTATTCTGTATTTATATAAATGTTTTTTAATTCTTTTATTTATGCTTATGAGTTAAATGTGTAACTCTAGAAATTAATAATGATATCTGTATGCAAAAATAAAAATTTGATTTTTTTTTTCCCTGACAGTCTGGGCCAAAAACGTGGGAGCACATTATACTTGGCAAAATACAGTAGGTCCTTTGCCAATGACTACCTATTGTGACCCAAAGCAGATCACTTAATGTCAATATTTTGGGACTGTAAAACAGTAGAAATATCATTTCGCAAAGTTCCAGTAAAATTTAAAAGAGATAACCTAAATTAAAATGTTACCCATGCCTGGGATTATTATTTATTAATAATAAAAACCCATTTTATTTCAGCCTTTTTAAAATTTGGCAGCATTTAAGTGTGAGACTAAAATAATCTTCAAAAGCATTTCAGTTATTTATAGCAGTAAGTAGTACATGATTCTGAAAATTACTTGTAACTAGATTATTGCCACTCTTTATCAAATAATATATGAACAGTAGAAGCTTACTGGCAATATGATCAATGAAAAGAAAAGAGAATCATTTGGTTGGGTCATAATTGTTTTATGTCTGAATTATCTCATAAAAAAGAAAGAAAGAATCTGTTAAGGACAGTACAAAATTATTTTGCAAGTCAATAAACAACCTGAATTTTTAGTTCAATCTCCTCTTCTAAAATAGTGACGTGCCTTATCTTATAAATGTAACTACATAACTACATAATGTAATTACATAACTTTTACACAACTTAGACATATAAAATTTATCCTTATTTATTAAAGCAGTAGTTTTCAAATTTTCTTCACCCTAACCCAAGTGAAAAATACATTAATACATCAAAACCCAATGCATATACACATACACACATACACATAACAAAAAATCACATTATCTACCAGTGGTTTACTATGACAGTTTCTACTCTATTTTATTTTCTTTAAAAACACTGTCCACACTCCCTAAATTGATATATAATCCAATTATGAGTAGCAAACATCAGTTTGAAAACATTTTATTCTGAATGTTACAAAAGAAAATACTGAAAATGCTATTATAAAAGGCTACATACTGTATGATTCGAACCATATGACATTGTGGTAAAGGCAAAACTATGTTGATGGTATAAGAACTGGTTGTTGCCAGTGGATCAGGAGGGACAAATAGGTAGAGCAGAGATTTTGGGGGACAGCAAAATTATTCTGTATGATACTATAATGGTGGGTACATGTCATCACACATTTGTCAAAACCCACAGAATGTACAATACCAGGAGTGAGTCTGAAAGTAAACTATGGTCTTTGGGTGTTGATGTGTCAATGTAGCTTCACTGATTATAACTAATGTACTCCTCTGGTGGGACAATACTGATAATGGGGGAAGCTGCGCAAGTGTGGGGACAGGGAGTATGTAGGAAATCCTGGTACCTTCTGCTTAATTTTGCTGTGAATCTAATCTACTCTAAAAAAATTAAGTTTATGAATTTAAAAAAATGCTATTCACCTAAGTCTCTCCGTACATGTAATGTCCATTTACATGTGGTTAAGTTCTTCTTGGGTTATTTAGAATTCAAAATCTACTTTACAGAAACGTTAACATTAATATTAATGCTTTATACATGCTTTATGCTTTTCAGCATGTTATTATCTTATTTGAGTCTCAGAGTAATTCTGTTGGGCAAGTCAATAATAGTAGAGAAAAGTTGGTGATGTTAAAAGACCTGCTTCTCTAAATATATGGTGATGGAAAGAGAAGTTACATTAGTTGGTGAACTTATTACACAACAAGTTGACAATGCACTGTAGAACTATATGCCTGAAACCTATGTAATCCTTGCTAACAGATGTCACCCCAATAAGTCTAACAATAAAAATAAATTTTTAAAAAAGAAGCTCGGCACACCCCAAGAGAAAGAGAGAAATGCGAAGAAAATCATTCCCAGGTTCATTATAGTCAAAATATTAGAAATCAAAGATAAATAAAATGTCTTGAAATTAGCTAGAGGAAAATTACCTTATGTACTAGGGAACCACAATTTTAATGACTATTGTTTTCCCATTAGCAACAGAGGCCAGAAAATAGACAACATCTGTAAAGTATTGAAACAAATAAAACTGCAAATTCTTTAAAAAAAAAAAAAAAAAAAAAAAAGACCTGCTCCTGATACATGGCTTATTTGAAACTGAGTCAGGTCTAGAACCTAGGACTTTTGACTTGAGTTCCAAATCAAGGTCAAGACTCTTAAAACTATCCCATGCGCTAACACACTAATTGACTACCCCTTTTCAGTAACAGGAAGTCCTCGCCATTCTAAAGGGTATTGTCAGTATTTCACCTCTATAGACCATGCTGCATGGGATGGCAAATCAGTTTTTTCAGGACATAAAAATAACTTAGAAGTATGATAGGGTACCCAGTATGACTCATGCCGGAAGTCCTGTCACTCTCCTACCACCACATGCCTTCTCATCATCAATACAACCAAGCACTGTAGTAACAGAAAAAAGACTAATTTGTGAGTAGTATAATAGTCACTTTAGTGTCACTTTCTGTATATCCTATGTAATCACTGCATGATGAAGAGACTTTAAAATCCCAGCATTTAGATTAGTGTACTGAGAAGAATGTAAGAACATATATCTTACCTATCTCAAAAGACAGCATGTCCTCCTTCATTTGCTATGTGATCAATGGACTGTCACAGTCCTTAAATGCTCTCTTAACTTCCTCTTCCTTTTATAAGAGAAAGGGTTCCAGGGGAAAACTATGGGGGGCTTGATCCAGACAGGCTGGTAATAAAGGCTGAAATTTAATTACTGCCATTATAGTAAGTCTTGGCAGCAATAAAAAATTTAAATACATTTTAAAGACGCCTGCCAGATTAATTTCAACCCAGTAGTTCTAATCTTCAGGATCACCTGATTCTTATCTGGATGTCATTTCAAACTACATCTGGCCCAAGTTTAGAAATATCAATATAAATTCAAGGTGCAAACACCGTTTGATCAATAAATTCCACTGCTAGAAATTTATCCTACACATATATTTACACTCTGTAATTACCTCATGTACATATTTACTCATATACACAAAGATAAATGCACATAGATGCTCAATTATTTTTAAGTGTATAAAACTGGAATGGTTTAGACGTATATCAATAGAGGATTAGTTTGTAAAAACACTGACAACTATTTTATCTCCTTTACCCTTGAATTCTATCCCAAACAAACAAGAATTACTGGTATATTAAAGATACTACTCACAGCCTCTGAGTTATCAATAAATGGGTCTGTCTCATCATAGCCAAAGCCTATGTCAATTAAATCTTGTAGCCGGTCCTTCCGATGTTTACGGGGCTTCCCACCCTGCAAAGAACAGATACATTAGACTGACTCAGTACTCATGCTATTTCCATAAAGTTAAAAAATACATATTGGAAGAATCCCAAATAATTTCTGTAGATAATCCTCCTCCAGGAGGTTGAATTTAAGTCCCCTGAACACCCTGAATGTAAACTGTGCTTAGGGACTTGCTCCCAAAGAGCAGGGTATGCAAAAGAGGAGCCAAAGTACCCCTACGGTGAAAAACCTGGCTAACCTTACCTCAGCCAGGTGATCGAGGTTCACATCCACAGTAGTAAGTCATGTTGATAGTATGCATCCTCTATACCAAGTAATAAAAATGGCACTTTACCTTAGTGGTCTTCCTCTCAAAAGTGTTTAACATCATGACAAACTAAACCATCAAAAGCATCAAACTGAGGAACATTCTGTAATAAACTGACCAGTGTTCCTCAAAGCTGTCAAGATGATCAAAAATAAGGAAAATCTGAAAACTGTAATAGTCAAGATGAGCCTAAGAAGACATAATGACTAAATGTGATGGGTATCCTGAATGGGATCCAGGAACTAAAAAGGAACATTAGGGGGAAACTAGTAAAATCTGAAGAAAGTGTGAAGTTTAATTAACAGTAATGTACCGATGCTGGTTTGTTATGCAAAAAATGCTCTATATAAATTTAAGATGTTCTAGGGGAGAGTGTGTGAGGACTACATAGGAACTCTTTACATTACCTTTACAACTTTTCAGTAAATCCAAACTATTATTTTTAAAAAGATCATAGAATTATATACATAAAACCCAAAAGAAAATGAAACATGAGTGCATGCAAAAACTGGTGAAACCTGAATAAGGTGTGTAATCTAGTTATTAATGGTATCATACCAATGACAATTTCCTAGTTTCAATAACTATACTTAGGTACAAGGTATTACCACTGGGAGAAACTGGGTGATGGGTATAAGGGGCCACACTATACTATACTATTTGCAGCTTCTTGTGAGTCTATAATTCTTTTTAAATAAAATGTTTTTTTAAAAAGTAAAACAAAACAAAAACAACAAGAACCAGTTTGTGCAGATTCCAATTTTCATGACATCTTTTAACTCTGGCTGAATACAGTATAAAGAACTCATTTATCTCAGGTATAAAATGTTACATATATTCTGAAGGTTATATATTATAAGCTTGTTACAAGCATGTGAGAAGAAAGCCTAAAATTATTGTGACATTACAAAGGAGGGGAATTTAGTTCAGTCTCCAACACTCATTTTAGATATTCAAATTTACTCAAATTCAACTATACTCTCTAAGCCTCTTTCCAATACCTCCCCTACCTTATTGGGGGGTGTGTGTGCAGCAGTGGGGCCTGAGGGAGAGGGTGCTCAGAGAGAGGAGGGACAACAAATACAGTGCTTACTATTCTGCTTACCAACATGCCCCCACTGAGCCAGTCAGTCCTACGAGAAAGCATGCAATGCAAGATACAAATGTCTCTTTTGGTGTCAATTCTCACAGTGCATTTCTCTCAATGTCAAGTGTGACTCTAATGGTGAAAGATGGATAATTTTTGTGTAGCATGGCCCTTAAATGAAAGCAAATTGCTTCATTTTATTTCCATGCAAAGAAAGAGTGATCTTTCCCAATCCAGCGTTTGATGGAAAACATGGTTATGCTGGACTTACTGAGAAGTGTCTCCAAAATGGTGCCATCTCTTTCTAAGTAATTTGCAAAGGTAATTCTGACTAAATGCTGTGTTTATATTAGGTGTTTAAAAACCTAACCCCCATAAGCTATGACTCCACTATATGCTTTTCAGTGGACAAAACAACACTATTACTGTACCATCACAACAAAGAGAATCATTATGGTGTGAGATAAAGTGGTAGTTCCCACATTTTTCGATTTTACAAGTTAGGTAAATTTCAAAAACAGTTCGGGAGAATAACACAAGGTAGCAACCATTTTATTTTGCTAATAAGGCCACTAAAGACAATAATCTCAGAACAAGGACAATCCTTTTCAAGAAACACTAGTTGAGGGGGTTTCCTGGTGGTGTAGTGGCTAGGCTTTAGCGCTCAACACTGCAGCCTGGGTTTGATTCCCAGCCAGGGAAGCACCTCCTCCCCAAAAAAGAAGTACTAGTTGGCAACCTTAAATATACATGTGTAGCATATAACCATATACAGACAACATATGTGTGTGTTTAAATGCAACGCACATAATAATATATATTTTTCCCATTTACACCAGGTTATAGAATTACAGTGAGAATCAGAAAGCAGAGGAAGGAAAGAGACATTTCTAGGATAGGCATTTCTGGAATTCCACTGAGAAAGTCACACACAAGCAGTTAAGTGCATGAGGGATTATTTCATCTCAAAAAGAGAGACAGCTCTTGGAAGAATACAAAAACCCACAGACAAAAGCCAAAGAAGAGGACTAGCTCTGTCACATATTAAATATATTTAAAGTTATAGGAGTTAAAATAGATATGGCAGGAATATGAGAACAAACAGATAAGTTCATTGCAGCGCTGTTCACAGTGGCCAAAACATGGAAACAACCAAAGTGCCCTGCAACAGATGACTGGATAAAGAAGCTGTGGTACGTATACACAATGGAATATTACTCAGCTGTAAGAAAAGATGAAATACTGTCATTTGCAACAAAATGGATGGACCTGGAGATCATCATGCTTAGTGAAATAAGCCAGACAGAAAAAACAAAGAACTGTATGACTTCACTCATATGCGGAATATAAAACTGAAAGCAAAGAAAAAAAGAAATGAAGAAACAAATAACCCATGGACACAATCAACAGTTTAATGTTTATTTGGGGACGAGTGGGTTAGGGAGGGAAGAAAGGGGAGGGGGTGGGTGAGGAGGCGGGGAAGCTAAATATAGGGTGGTGAACTGATTATACATGAAGTTGACAATGCACTGTAGAATTGTATGCCTGAAACCTATGTAATCCTTGCTAACAGATGTCACCCCAATTAAAAAAAAAATATATATATATTAAAAAATAAATAAAAAAATAAATAAAAAACAGATAAGTAGAAAGCAGGGTTCAGAAACTGAACGTAGGATATAAGAATTTAACATGAAAAAGGCAGCATTACAACTCAATGGAGTGCAATTAATAAATCAAATAAATAGAATTAAAGTAAGATACCAATTTCAGCTACCAAATTATAAACTTTTAAAATTCTGACAGGATGGAGAAGAAATAGGGCTGTTCAAACACTGCAGCTAAGAGTACACCAAGAAAAACTCTCTTGGAAAGCAATCTGAAAGCATCCACTAAGAAATTATGCCATACTCTTACATTTTCTTCATTTACCTCTTCCATGCTTTGCAAACTTTCTATGATGTATTAATGTCATAATGGAAATACACTAAAATAATTTTTTAAAACTCTCATCATTTTTGACCTGATAATACTAAGCTATGTAGCTTATTTTGAATCACTGCTTAAATTCAAAAGTATCTGTTAAGAACTTATAAAAACGATACATTAAACGTCAGAAGGAATTTAAATTTATGAAAATTCCTTCCTCAAAGAACTTAAAACAAGATAATGTACTCAACATATTTACTGAGCACCTACCAAGGGCCAGCTTTCATGGGATTTTTATAGTATTGTGGGGAAGATTAAAATATTAAAGAAATAATTACAGTAATGACAAATTGTAGAGAGGAAAATCCAGGTAGTACTGAGACTTTTTTTTTTTTAATTCATTTTTATTGTTAGACTTATTGGGGTGACATCTGTTAGCTGAGACTTTTTTAACAGAAGACCTAATCAAGGTTTTCCTGAGATATTTATGCCCAGACAGGGATGAGTGGATGTAATCACTTGCAAAGGCCACTAAGAGGATTAAAACAGGGAAGTAACTTAACTTGATCAATGCTTAACAAAATCACTCTGGCTATTGTGGGGAGAGAACACAGTTGGTGAGGTGATCAGTTAGGAAGGAAAAAAAATGCAGAAATTTACAAGAAAGTTACAAGTTATGGAAGTATAAAACTAGATTTAGTACCAATCATGATGATGAGGATAGATGGCTACTATTCACTGAGTGCTAACTTTGCATTAGCACCTATTACTAAGCACAACCATCTATTATTTCACATTTGACAAATGAAGAAAAATTGAAGCTTGGAAAGAACAAATAACTTGTCTGCACTCACAGAGAAAGTAGCAAAGCAATCTTCAGACTCATGACTGACTCCAAAGTACCATTCCACCAAAAGTTCTGTGAAAGAAGTTCTAGATCTCTGGGCTCATTTTTCCACTGGGAGACACTTTAAAGTCAATACCAAAACTAAAACCCATGCCCCCACTGCCACACATCTTGAAATTCATTCTATTTTTGTCTGAAAATTTCATTATTCACTAAAATTAAAAAAGCTGATGACAGCAAGTGTTAACGAGAATGGGGAGCAATTGAAACTCTTCTACATGACTGGTGCAAAATGATACAGTCACTTTGGCAAACGGTTTGGTAGCTTCTTATAAAGTTAAACGTATACCTACCTACCAGACGACCTAACAATCCCACTCTTATTATTTACTCAAGAGAAATGAAAATGTTATGTTCACACCAAGGTATGTATTCACATATGCAGAACAGCATTATTCATACATACCAAAACCAGAAACAACCATGCCCACCCTCTGGTGAGTGGATAAACAGATTATGGTACAGCCACACAATGGATTACTATGAAGAAACAAAAAGGAAGGAACTACTGACACACGGTAAGTTTCAGAAGTCTTATGCTAAAGAAGCCAGACGCAAAGACTGTAAGATTCCATTTACAGGAAACTCTAGAAAAGGGAAAAAAAGAAAACAAAACCCAAAAACCTCCAGTGACAGTAAGTAGATCAGAGATTACCAGAGGTCAGGGCTGGAGGGAAAGGATTATCTGTGGAGAAATAAAAGGGAACTTTCTGGGGTGATGAAACTGTTCTATATCATGATTGTGGCAGTGGTTACAGGACTGTGTACATTTGTCAAAACTCATCAAACTGCACACTTAAATGGATGAACTGCATTTATTTTAATTACACTTCAATAATGCTAACTTTTCAAACCCCTCATGATTTCTACTTCAACTATGTGCCCCTACAAATCTTTGCTCGTATGTGTATTCACATCTACAGCTTCCTTTCCATTCACCACAGCTATAACGCTGGCTACTGTTTTTCACTTAAACGTAATGAATGCCTGATTAGATTCTTCTCCCTCATATTTATCCTCGAGTTTTCCTACGTATTATCATACAATTAATATTTCTAAAATACCACTTCATATCACTCCTCTGCTCAAAATGCTTCAAAAACATCCCACCTATTATAAGATAAACCCAAAACTATGGCATTAACAAAATGCTTCTACATGTTAACTCAAACTACCTTTGAAACATTTTTCTTAAAATTTTCCAACTGAACCCTTTGACCCATTCAATCTAACTATCCACACTCCACAAACACATTGCTTATCTTTCTTTCCTCCTCCTTTCCCCTTATTTGGAATAATCTCTTAATACTCTCTGAATTCTCCCACCTTCACAGCTCAGCCCAACTTTTAAACTTTTTCTCCTTGAGCTCTCTACTTAAAATCACAATGATATATTTGTGCTCTCCTAATTTATTTTTTGTCTAGGCACAACTAGATGCCTACATAAAATTTACCTCTGGAAAACATAAAAAAAAACAAAAAAACAAAAAGGGTCCTGTTGTAATGGACACAACCAGACATATGCATAAGTACAAATAACTTTTGCATAATTAGAGAGATTTAGGAACATTTAAGTCTAGTCAAGGTGACCAGTAGTTACCACAGGAAACTATAGCTATTGTTAATAAGTTTTGAGTCCATAATCTAATATATGTAGTAAATGGTTAAGTAAATGTGAATCTTATCAGTAATAGTAGACAGCAAAAACTTCACTTAACTACAATTGTATTCATCTAACCAAAATGCCTCTCAAAAAAGGATCTTAGAAGTTTAAGATCTTTACCAAGCATTCTATCAATTATAGCATCGTAACAATGATAAAGGTATATATTGTATATACTATGACACATCTACTCAGTATTAACAGCCATTTTAAAACAATGTGGTCAAGGAATATTTAATAATATAGAAGGCAACAAGAGCAATTTACCAAATGTTATATATAGTTCAGGCTACTCACAGAAAAGGTAATATTAATGTTCAATAAGCATTTGAAAGTGTTATTATGGAAACAACATTAAAATAACAAGACATGTGGCCTGGGTTCGATTCCCAGTCAGGGACCTACCCCCCCCCCAAAAAAAAAAACCCCAAAAAAAACAAAACCAATAAAATAACAAGACATTGCTTTTTCAACTATCAATACCAACAGTGGGATCTCATTTATGAAAAACACAACACAGCAATATATGTCAACAAGTATAAAAGAGGGCTGTCCAGAAAGTAACCAGTCATGTAATACGAAAAATAGAGGCATTTATGGCTGGATTTTTTCCCAGACAGTCCTCATACAAAATGCTCAAAGAATCCCAACAAGCAGATAACCATGGTTATTAACAATGGGAAAAGGATATAACTGGAGACAGTAGTCAAAGAAGACTGTGGCTTAATATGCATTATTTAAATTTGTTTTTAATAACAGGAATGTATTCATGCATTGTTACTCAGGTGATTAAAAAAATATGAAGTGCAAGAGGACATCTACATAGGCATACATGCATCTTTAAAAGCCCTGAAAAGGTAATAATCAACTATCAACAGAGGTTGTGCCTGATGGTGGGCTTACAGATGATTGGGTGACTTTTATTTTCTTCTCTTTGTTTATCTGTATACATTCTTTAACATTGAACAAAATCTTTGAAATATGTAAATGCTTATATACACATAGATCTCTGGGACAAGAAACTCAAAACTGATTATCTCTGAGGAGGAAACAAGTTGGCTGGGAGTCAGGGGTAGAAAGACTTACTTTATATCATAATAGGTTTTACAGCCTTTGAATTTTTATTAACTGTCTGTATTACCCACTCAAAAAATTTTATTTTCTTGGGTCTGGTCCATAAAATGTTCAAGAACATTCAGTTACTGATCCCAGTTCCACTGTGGGGACAGAGCTTTGGACAACCTGTATTTGACATACCCATGCCTGAGTAGCTATTTCTTAAATCCCTCTTCAATAGGCAGAATTACATTACATAGTCTTTGCTCTACCTCTTAATGGCTTCTGCCAAAGCATTTATTGTCAGGGACATGCAGTTCCCTCCTTCATCACAGAGGCCACCAGAGTACAGTTTTCTGGCCTCAGTTTACTTTTCCTCACCTTCTGGCCTTACCAGAAAAACTCCTCCCTTGGCCTGTCTCCTGCCTTACACCCTCCTCCCCTATTTTTATTCTCTTACTGCCAGTTCTCTAGTTCCCCAGTTATGCTACAAGTCAATGTCGCATGCAAATGGTATAAACTGGAACCAAACTTTTGACAGTTGCTAAAAAGGCACAAACCAATTAATTCACAAATAATAAATTTTCACCTAAAGGAACTAAGGACAGATTAACAAAAGATTATTTTATAGTGTCTTCCAACCAGGCTTTTTTTTTTTCTTTTGGTCGTTCGCTGGCTGAGAATCGAACCCAGGCCATGGCATTAAGAGTGCCGAAGCCTAGCCACTACACCACGGGGGGAACCCACTCTACCAGGTTTACTTTGAACTGCTCTCTTTTTCAGCATCCTTAGCAAGAATACTCCCTGCAGCAGAATCAAAGTCTTACTTGATATATTCTCTAGAGTCTACTAGACTTTTGCAGTTGTTGATGTTAACAGTTTATACAATAAATATATCTTATAAAAAATACAAATTTTCCAAATTGAAAAATACCTTTGAATTTTGCTACATCTGAAATGAAGAAACCCCTTAGGTGTATTCCTCTAGACACTAGTTCACTATGACTCAGAAAAAAATTACTTACTGAGTCATTAGTACCTGCTTAACTTGATAATCAGTGTTTCAAGCCAATGCAGCCTGATTGCACTGTAACACTAAGCTGGAAAACATATAAACAAGACGTTCTTAGTACAGGACCCCCTATTGCCTCCAGGAAGTAAGAAATCTAATTAATAACCAACATTCATTGATCACCTATGGAAGACAGAGCAAGCATGACACTAATTGCTAAGACTCTAGTCTTATAATTGAGAAGAAAATATCCTCTGGTCACAAAGTCTTCCTATTTGTGTTAGCCCTGTCACAACCTAATCTCTCTCCACCTCTGCTGATTTTCTTAACCTACCAATAGAAAAGGGTAGAGATTTAATCCAGTGGAAACACAGCCAATAGCTGATTTTACAGCACAGAAATAGTATACTCAGATTTCTATAATAACCGCTTATGGATACAAGGCCTTCCTCCCAAATATCCTGAAACTGATTTTCAGTTGTTCCTAATGGATTTAAGGAAGTTAAAGAGAATATTTAGCTTAAAGAGGCTAAGGAATTAAAAGGACATGTCAGTAACTGCAATAAGAAACTATTATTTGAGTTTAGAATTCTTTCTTGACCTTTTTAAGATCCTCCCTTCAGTTTGTCTTAAAATGCTATAGGCTGGTGCAAAGGTAATTGCGGTTTTTGCATTATTGAAATTTGCCGTTTGATACTGGAATACATTCTTAAATAAATGTGGTTATGTTATACATCATTTTAATGCGCATTTCTCGCTTTATGTTTTTTTGCTAGTGACTTATCACTTGCTGTTTATTTTATGTTTATTTTAGACTATGAAAGTACAGTGCAGTGGTGGTTCAATAAATTTTGCAAAGGAGACGAGAGCCTGGAGGATAGGAGCATAGTGGCTGGCCCTTAGAAACTGACAACGACCAATGGAGAGCAATCATCAAAACTGATCCTCTTAAGAACTACATGAGAAGTTGCCAAAAAATTCATAAAGTCCTTCATAATATTTTCTTATAATCCTTTGTATCTCTGTGGTATCAGTGGTC